>BQKN01063293.1:322545-344286 GCA_022839385.1 Asparagus kiusianus
ATATTTGTTGGTTAATCTTTTCATTAAGCTAGATTTCATTTTGAGTTTAGTTTCGTTATTGCTCATTGATCACACACGCCACCTGTTGAGGTTTTAGCATTTCATACATTATATAATTGAGTTGTGGTGAGTGATACATTGAGTGTGAGCTTAATTTGAGTTCTCATCTTGTCAGAGAACAAAAACTTTATATTTGTGAGACTATTTATTGAGATTACATTGTAATACACAAGTGTACCGAGAGGAGTGGTTGGTAAGAGACGTGGTTAATTCCAAGAGGAGTGGCGGCGGTTGTAAAGCCTAGGGAGAGGTTGTAAATCCGAGCACTTGAGGAAGGCGACACGTAAGAGGCCAACACTTGGAGAGTGTGTTGTGTAATTACATTATGAGTGTTGTAAACGTTTATCGGTGTGACGCCCCTGGGTTCACACAAGGCTGCAGTCCAAGATGAAACCAAGAATGTCAAACCTGCCATGCACCACACCGTGCAACAACATGTTTCACCATCACAGTTAACATCTATCTAGAAGAGTCAATAACGGGTGTAGGTACAAAAGCAAGTAAAAGATAATGCACTAAGGACTGATGAAATAATAATGATCAATTAGATGTCTCATCATCCAACAAATGGAAAATACATAGTCAACGTCTGAATAAATAAACTAGAGTACTCAACAAGTCTCAAATACAAGTATCTGACAGAAAGGAAAATAAGGCACACAGCCTTTACAACTTCTAGAACAATACTCTCAACTGTCTAACATAAATCTATAGTGGAGCTCCAACATAAGTATAACTAAACGGCTGAGCACTAAGGTGTGTCGCCATCAACCTGCGACTCTCCGGGCTCCTGGCTCGTTACCTGAAAGGGGGAGGGACAACGAGCGTCAAAGCGCTAGCGAGTAACATCACAACCAACCCCAAGGGAACAGGGCTCGTTGTATATGAAAATACAGATAACATTTAATATACATAAAATCATTAATCTTTCTAAAGAGGGTTTTAGTATTTAGAAATTTACAACACGAGATTAGGTACGTCGAACGAAATAATCCAGACAAGGAAACCCTCATGTATATACCTTGTATCTCGAATTGTAGAACCCTAACCACCAAACCTGAGGTTCTAGTACAGGAACAAAATAAAAGAACTACAACCAATCACAGAACGTAAGTGCAGTGCTATGCCATAGCCTATATGAATATCATGTTATAGCTTACATGAGTGTCATATCAAAATCCACATAAGTATCATGTCATGGGCTTCCGTGAGGAAGTTATGTGCAGGGAAATATGTCTAATGTGGGAATCATATACTGTGGTTTCCAAACTCACGGGAACAAGTGGCAGATGTCCAACACGAGGACTGAAGTAGATTATAGTCCAACATGAGGACTTCAATGGATTATAGTCCAACACGAGGACTGTAAAATAGAGAAAATACAGCCAAGGTGCATAGTGAAATCTACATAAATCAATTCATACTCAAAACAGTGAGTATATCCCCAATTGGTACCTCCAGATTATCTGTCATACATGTATACGTAATAAGGCCAAAAACCAGAGTCAAATAATTGGCCAAAACTTCGAACATGAACAGAACAGACAGAACGGGGTAAGAATCAGCAGACTGTGTAGCGGTCGACCGCACCGGTCGACCGCGTTCTGACACGAGCCGGGCGGTTGACCGCTACAGCATCTCGGTCGACTGCCAGAGCGCCGCGGTCGACCGCTGCGCAACTCGGTTGACTGCCAGAGCATCGCGGTCGACCGGGGCGGGCGCCCCCCCCCCATCTCTGCCCCTACACAGAGTTCAGCGGTCGACCGCCCCGGTCGACCGCCAAGCGAACAGAAACCCAATCTGGGTTTTCTGTCCACGCAAAACCTGAAACAAAACTAAAAAAAGAAATCTACGATGACGTCCTCACCGGAATAAAATGTGCTGACTTCGTCAATCGGTCCACTATCACCCACACAGAATCATTCCCCTTCTTCGACTTCGGCAACCCCATAATAAAATCCATAGAAATGTCCGCCCACTTCCACTCCGGAATAGGCAAACGCTGAAGTGTCCCTGCCGGTCTCTGATGCTCTGCCTTCACCTGCTGACAGGTAAAACATCTAGCCACATAGTCTGCAATCTCTCTCCGTATACCTCTCCACCAGAAATGCCTCTTCAGGTCTTTATACATCTTGGTAGTCCCTGGATGTACCGTGTACCGAGTACGGTGTGCTTCATCAAATAACTCCCTCTTCAACTTTGCACTGGCTGGCATAACCAATCTACCCTTCATCCGTAGACCTCCATCTGCTCCAATGGTCCAATCAACCTTAGGCTCCTTGGAAATCTCCTCCTTTCGGATTTGAATCCAAGAGTCTCCCAACTGAGCTCTGACAACTCTGTCACTCCAAGATGGCTGCACTGATACAGCCCCCAAAAATGCACTGGTTCCTCCAATCTCGGGTCTAAAATCAAACTGGCTAAGCATGATAAGATCTCTGTACAATGAACACCTCAAAGCCGCAACCCGATGTCGACGCTTCCTACTCAAAGCATCTGCTACGATGTTCGCCTTCCCTGGATGATACTGAATCACAAACTCGTAGTCCTTGATAAACTCAATCCACCTCCTCTGTCTCTGATTGAGTTCATTCTGAGAAAAGAGATACTTCAGACTCTGGTGGTCTATGAACAACTCAAACTGCACTCCATATAAGTAGTGCCTCCATGACTTTAGTGCAAACACCACCGCTGCTAACTCCAAGTCATGAATGGGATAGTTCTGCTCATGCATCCTCAATTGCCGTGAGATATAGGCTACTACCCTCTGAGTCTGCATCAATACGCCTCCCAAGCCTACCAATGATGCATCCGTATACACAACGAATGTCCTGTCGCTGCTCGGAATAGTCAGAACCGGCGCTGTAGTCAACTTAGCCTTCAAAATATCAAAGGCCCTCTGGCACTCCATGCTCCATATGAACTGTACACCCTTCTTCATAAGGCGTGTAATCAGTGTCGCAATCTTCGAGAAGTCCTGAATGAACTTCCTGTAATATCCAGCTAAACCCAAAAAGCTGCGAATCTCTGACACTGTCTTCGGTGGCTCCCAATCAAGAACTGCCGTGACCTTAGCCGGGTCCACTGCTATGCCCTCTCTACTGATGACATGGCCAAGAAATTTGACTTTTGAAAGCCAAAATTCACACTTGCTAAACTTAGCATACAACTGATGCTCCCGCAGAGTCCTCAATGCTATCCGTAGATGCTCCTCATGATCTGCCTCCGATCTCGAGTAAATGAGTATATCATCGATGAAGACGATCACAAACTGATCTAAGAAGAGACGGAAAACCCGGTTCATCAAATCCATGAATACCGCGGGTGCATTGGTCAACCCAAATAGCATGACCAAGAACTCGAAGGACCCATATCAAGTAAGAAAGGCGGTCTTGGGAACATCCATCTCCCAAACCCGCAACTGATGATAGCCAGAATGAAGATCAATCTTCGAGAAATACCACGCTCCCTGCAACTGGTCAAACAAGTCATCAATCCTAGGTAGTGGGTACCTATTCTGGATAGTGACCTTGTTCAACTCTCTATAATCTATGCATAATCTCATACTACCATCCTTCTTCTTCACGAAGAGAACTGGCGCGCCCCACGGAGAATGACTCCGGCGAATAAAACCCTGAGCTAGTAACTCGTCCAATTAGGTCTGCAGCTCCCTCATCTCAGCTGGTGCCATGCGATAGGGTGCGCGGGATATCAGGGCTGTGCCTGGCTGCAACTCAATACAGAACTCGACCTCTCTCACAGGAGGTAACCCAGGTATGTCCTGAAAGACATCCTGATAATCTGAGACAACTCTAGTCTCCAATAATTCGGCTCCCTGATCCTATCGCATCACCTCCTCGATGTACGCCAGAAATGACTCCGCAAATCGGTTGCCCTGAGAGGTAGCTACAATCATCTCGGACCCATCGGACACTCGCAACTTGACTGTCTTCGCAAGGTAGTCAATACTAATATGGTAGGAAGACAACCAATCATACCAAGGATGACATCGAACTCGGACATATGCAACACTATCAAATCCACTATGAACTCCGACTCGTCTAGGCTGACGGTACACCTCCTACAAATGCTCTCCAGAAGCGATACCTCACCTAAAGGGGTGGAAACAGATAGAGGGGTGTCTAGAGGCTGAGCTATGAGCTAGAGTCTAGTCATAAATGCATGCGAGATGAAAGAATGAGAAGCTCCCGAATCGAAAAGAATACGGGCGGGAAGAGAGTTCACAAAGAACGTACCCTCTACTACGGCTCCGCTGGCTCTATGATCACGGGGAACTACTGCATATACCCTACCCATGGCTGAAGACTGCTCTGCTGATGGTGGTGGAGAATATGGAATAATCTGCCCCTGAGGAACATCTTGAACTGCTCGAATCTGCCCCTCAGTCCTCTGAGCTGCTGGCGGTGCCTCAAGCCTGTTCTGCTAGCCCTGACCTCTGCCATGTTGGTGCTGCTGCTGGTTCGGACCCTTGCCCTGTTGGGCTCCTGCTGGTGCGCTACGGCACTCTGATGCCTTATGCCCGACCTTGTGATAGTTAAAACAAGATCCCTGGAACTTACGCTGCTGATGCGCTCTCTGATCCTGCTGGGGTCCCTTCTTATAAGAGCCCTGATGCTGCTGCTGGTGTCCAGAAAAAGGTCTCTTGTTCTTGCTCTTCTCCCCACTCTGTCCTATCTTGGCCTTCCCCTCCTTGTCCTTCTGGAACATCGCAGTCTCAATCTCCTGGGAAGTGGCAGCCTCAGCTACCTCCCTAACTGAATAAAATCTCCTCGACACGAGGTACCGTCGGAGATTAGGGCGAAGCCCAGCTAGGAACATCTGAGCCTGATGCTCTCCCGTCTGCCACATGCCAGCGAAATGAACCAACTCCATGAACCGGCTCTCAAAATCAGCCACTGACATGTCCCCCTGAGTCAAACGGGACAACTCGAGCTCCTTCCCAGTCCGTGCTGCAGAAGAAATGTACTGCCCATCGAAGAAGTATATGAAGTCCTCCCATGTGAGGGTCAGCCTCTGCTCTGGAGTAAACTGGAGTCGGTACCATCTCCCAGCATCTCCCTTCAGGATGTAGGATGCCAGTCTCTGCTTCTGAACTGAATCTACACCGAGTATATCGAGGATATTGCTCACATCCTCCTTCCACTTATGGGCTGCAAGAGGGTCTGGTGACCCCTGAAACTCCGGTGCCCTCATCTTCTGGTACCTCTCTACCATACGGAGCCAAGTCTCCTGCTCTGTGGCTCTATCTGGGATTGCTAAAGGAATGGCTGTAGGCGTGACCTCTGGGGGTCTCTCTCTGATAGGAACGGCAGGTATCCCCTGCTGCTGAGCTACCGGTGGTGGTGTCCGTGATGATATATGGGTAGTCACCAACTCCTCAATGGCTGTCATCCGGGTAATGAGAGGAGCCATGATGTCCACCAAATACTGAGGAGCCTGCTGCGGCTCGGGTGGAGCCTGCTGGGGCCGGACTGAGCTGGCTGCTGCTCTGAGGGAGTCTGCTGTGACTCTGCCTGGCTAGCTCTCCTGGTACGAGGTCTACCACATCCTGCCATCTCTCTCCCTGATGGTAGGAAAAATAAAAGTTCATGAGTATAAATAGATCTTTATAAATAGCGCATCACAATACAATTTTCACAACATATAGTATTTGCACAATTAATTTAAACTTATTCAAAAATAGTTGTCATAAAAAAAATTTCTCAAATTTTTGAGATATACGCATATATCGTCCTCACTCATACTAGGAAATCCTTGCGGACTCTATACATGAATCCTAAGAAACTCTATCCTAGCTCCACGACTCGACACAGGATGATCCTAAGGATACTGGAACTAGAGCTCTGATACCAACTGTGACGCCCCTGGGTTCACACAAGGCTGTAGTCCAAGGTGAAACCAAGAATGTCAAACCTGCCATGCACCACACCGTGCAACAATATGTTTCACCATCACAGTTAACATCTATCTAGTAGAGTCAATAACAGGTGTAAGTACAAAAGCAAGTAAAAGATAATGCACTAAGGACTGATGAAATAATAATGATCAATTAGATGTCTCATCATCCAACAAATGGAAAATATATAGTCAACGTCTGAATAAATAAACTGGAGTACTCAACAAGTCTCAAATACAAGTATCTGACAGAAAGGAAAATAAGGCACACAGCATTTACAACTTCTAGAACAATACTCTCAACTGTCTAACATAAATCTATAGTGGAGCTCCAACATAAGTATAACTAAACGGCTGAGCACTAAGGTGTGTCGCCATCAACCTGCGACTCTCCAGGCTCCTGGCTCGTTACCTGAAAGGGGGAGGGACAACGAGCGTCAAAGCGCTAGCGAGTAACATCACAACCAACCCCAAGGGAACAGGGCTCGTTGTATATGAAAATATAGATAACATTTAATATACATAAAATCATTGATCTTTCTAAAGAGGGTTTTAGTATTTAGAAATTTACAACACGAGATTAGGTACGTCGAGCGAAATAATCCAGACAAGGAAACCCTCATGTATATACATTGTATCTCGAATTGTAGACCCTTAACCACCAAACCCGAGGTTCTAGTACAGGAACAAAATAAAAGAATTACAACCAATCACAGAACGTAAGTGCAGTGCTATGCCATAGCCTATATGAGTATCATGTTATAGCTTACATGAGTGTCATATCAAAATCCACATAAGTATCATGTCATGGGCTTCCGTGAGGAAGTTATGTGCAGGGAAATATGTCTAATGTGGGAATCATATACTGTGGTTTCCAAACTCACGGGAACAAGTGGCAGATGTCCAACACGAGGACCGAAGTGGATTATAGTCCAACACGAGGACTTCAATGGATTATAGTCCAACACGAGGACTGTAAAATAGAGAAAATATAGCCAAGGTGCATAGTGAAATTTACATAAATCAATTCACACTCAAAACAGTGAGTATATCCCTAATTGGTACCTCCAGATTATCTGTCATGCATGTATACGTAATAAGGCCAAAAACCAGAGTCAAATAACTGGCCAAAACTTCGAACATGAAGAGAACAGACAGAACGGGGTAAGAATCAGCAGACTGTGTGGCGGTCGACCGCACCGGTCGACCGTGTTCTGACACGAGCCGGGCAGTCGACCGCTGCGGCATCTCGGTCGACTGCCAGAGCATCGCGGTCGACCGCTGCGCAACTCGGTTGACTGCCAGAGCATCACGGTCGACCGGGTCGGTCGACCACCGACGATCTCTGCCTCTACAGAGAGTTCAGCGGTCGACCGACCCGGTCGACCGCCAAGCAAACAGAAACCTAATCTGGGTTTTCTGTCCACGCAAAACCTGAAACAAAACTAAAAAAAGAAATCTACGATGACAAGCGTTCATATGACTCTAAAATCATACAGAGGAAAAAGAATTAAACCCAAGCTTGTAATCTACATTACCAATCTTCTAAAATACGGGAGAAAACAAATTGAAATGTTTTAATGACAGTAAAACCTGATTAAACTCTCGTTTAAGAAATCTCAGATCTAGATCTTCATTAGACAAAACGTTGGTGAACTTTTATAAACTGAAATCTTGATTCTTGCAATCCATATTGTAAAGAACTCATTTTTATACGAAAATACCTTTTAGGCTCATCAAAAACTCATGAAAAATCACAATAAAACCATAGGAAATAGGGGTGAGGGATTGGGCGAGATGATACTCTCCTTAGGTGCTGACAATTGCCCTGAAGATGATCCTCCTTCGATCTGATCTGCAAAATCACACTGCAACTCCTTCCAACTTCCCAAAAATCACCAGATCCAGCTAGGGTTTTGAGAGGGGAGAGAAAGGGGGCTAGGGTTTTAGATCTCAGGTCTGAGAAAGGCTCTCTCGGGCACAAAAGTTAATATACCAACTCACAAACCCGGCCCGAAACCCGTTTGAACCCGCACCTAAAAAATCCTCTGATCGCAGATCGGTCGACCGATGCGGTCGACCGCCACGGTCGACCGATGCCGTCGACCTCCACGGTCGACTGTTGCGGTCGACTGCGTCGCCCAAAACTGACTGCTGGGAGGAAAATCCTAGGCTGGTCATATAACTCGATTCCTCTCACATATAATTACTTAATGGGTTCCCAAACACTGATAAACATGTACATCATATATGTATATGATTATTTATCACAAAAAAATATTTATTACTATTAATTCTCACATTTCGTTATGAAAAGATTTTGGGGTTTTACAATCGGTGAGCATTAAAAACCGATTTCGTAGTTATCTTTTTAGATAGTGGAGATTTTCCTCTAGAGTGGGGAGCGGAGATGTAGGTCAGGAATGACTGAACTCCATGATCACTTTGTGTGTTTATAATTGTCATTTGTCACTATCTCATTTGCATATTTATTCATGTTTATATCGCCCTTATTTTTAATTACATATCTTTGCTCATAATTTGTTAAATATCATACTTGCCAGGACATAACTATTAATAAGATTTAAATCGATATTAATATCGGATTAGATTAGCAAATACCCTATTCACCCCCCCTGGGTAATTTCATTTGGTATCAAACCTTGGTGCTCTTTGATTTGTGGCTTAACCGCCTAAAGTCAAAGATCCTCACTTTTATTTATTGCTAATCTAGTTTTATGATATTTCATCTTGCTTGCATAATATATCATGGATACGCATGGTGCACCTAGGTTATGCCATTAATATTGCTCCAAAATTCTTTAATTTCTTATATGCTCAATGGTGTGTTAGATTTAAACTATTTGTTAAATCTAAACATTTTGATTTATGTGAAATTATTGACTATGCTTGTGTTGTGCCCACATTAGAGAAATCCATGTGGAGAAATGAAGATAAAAGAATGTTTACAATGAATAAGATACTGTTAGAATTTTTGCTAAATATTTTTGACTCATCTATTTCTAACAAGCTTTCTCATTTTGATAGTGCTTACAATTTATGGAAACATATGGAAGCACATCATGACAACTTGGAGGAACTTCAACACATTCTGGTGGAGTCCACTTCAAGTAATATTAGAGCTTTATCATGCACACGGCCACTAGGCGATAGCCATAGTGAGGTTTGCGATTCGGATTCTAAAAGTGAATTATCCATTAATGAATTCACATGTGCATATGATAGATTAACGCATGCCTATAAGAAGTTGCATCATAATTTTATTGATTTGAAAAACAAACATGTTGAATTAAAATCCGATCATGAGTTGTTAGCTTCCAAGTTTGATACTATTGCTAAAGAAAATATGATCCTAAAAGAAAACAATGATAAACTAAAATGGGACCATGGTTCTTTAATTTCAAATGTTGCTAATTTAACTCATGAGAAAAACAATACCATATTAGAAGTAGAGAACATTAGAAATGAGTTTAATTCTTTCAAAAATAATCATACATGTTCTACTTCTAATAACAATGCTTTTGTGCAAGAAAATGAGTTGAATCATGTTAAAAATCCCATATCATCTTTAGATTCAACACTTAAAATATGCATTATAGATAATAATAAGCTTATGTACTTGTGTGCAAAGTCCCATGTAAAAATTTCTAAAAACCACACACTATGCACACATGTATAACAAAGTCTATAAATGCTCTATTTGCGGTCATAAAGACCATCTTGTAAAATTTTGTTATGATGCACATAAAACTTACAAAATCCAATAATGTTGCAACATGTGCATCACACACATACACATGCACACAAAGTATGACATAAGCATGCTCATGTGTATATAAATGTGATTATTGTGGTCATTTTGGTCATTTGACCAAATTTTATTTTGACTTAAAAAAAGTTTCTCATTTGTAAAATGGTTCTAAAAGACCATCTATATTTGCAAATGATTCCCGTGCACAACCACAAGGTCAATAAAAACAAATGCGCCTATTTTATTGCACATATTGCCATTGAAATGGTCATTTGCATAATTATTGTTATGACCATGTTCGTGCACTAAATGTGCCCAAATAGGATCATAACCTAAGGGCATTGAGCTTAAATGATAGGGGTCATGTTCCTAAATCTTCCAGCACTAAAAATACTTAGGTGTCAAAACAAGATTAATTTTGTTTATTTTGTGATTTTTTGATTGATTGATTCTTTTAATTTTGGTTTTCATGTGTTTAAAAGACAAATTGTGTTTAAATTCATTTCGTCAAAATAAATTATGAATATTTTGGAAATTATTGTGAAAATATTTTCTTATTATTTTAATTGATATATTGTTGAACATAATAATACAAAATATTTTAAGATTTACAAATCGTTAGTTTACGTTCAAATAAAGTTTGTTTTCAGGACAACATTAGTCGACTGACACTTCCCAACCGGTCGACCGATGTATGGGGACCGGTCGACCGAACATATAGGACTAGTCAACCAGATAGTAAATATTCTGAGCTTATGTAAATTGTGTTTTTGGATATTTTGGCTTTCATACCCGACCCGTTTAGAACCCGTTTGCTCTATCTTCTAATCCCATCCATTGACACAATGTTCAAATCAATCAAGACCATTTGTTTGTTTCTATATGCTTCAAAAACCTACCCAAACCCTCTCCTCTTCATCTTCATTTCAGCCTACCCCTTTCCTCAAAACCTAAATCTTCATCGGACGACCGTCGCGACCTCACTAGTCGACCGACCTAGCTACCAACTAGAGGAAGATTGTTGTTGTTGATCTCTTCCTCAAGTCAATTTCCTCATCCAATGCTCAGTGTAGCTCTCTCTCTCTCTCTAGTTGTCTTTATTTCTCACCTAGGGTTTCATAATCAATTTTTTTTTCATTTCTAGGGGTGCTTAGATTTATTCTATCCTTGTTATCATGTCTGTGCCAAAAGCGTGCTAGAGTTAGTAGGGGGAGCATTCCTGAAGCCGTTCCCTACGAAAAATATCTTCAAATGTTACCTTACTTGACAAATATCATAATATCTATAAAATGAAAATTGTTCGTGATAGATTGGTTAATTTTGAGGATCTCTCTTGATATCAAATTCAAACATATTTTCATAATATGGGACTACATGACATTCTCTCTCATAAAAATAAACTATCACATTATCCTGAACTTGTTTATCTCTTTTATGCCAATCACAAAAATAAAGTATCACATTATCCTAAAGTTGTTTATCTCTTTTATGCTAATCTAACACTCATGGAAACTGATGACGACACCCCTCCTTATCCGAACCCGTGTTAAAGATCGTGAAATAATTTTTTCATTTGTAGAATTAGCTGATATCCTTAAGATTCCTGTTAGAGACATTCTTCTCCATGATGTTCAGCATGATGATCCTGTAGTAAATTCTTTGATATTTCTACTTGGTAAAGATTATCCAATGTCAAACAATTCTATCAATCCCACTGTCAAATTAATTGCCAGAATCATAGCTTACAACTTAATCCCTAAGACTGAAAGCTATGATCATTTCTCCCCAAATAAGGTGGCTGTTGTTTATTCTATCTTTGCCAAAATCAAGTCTAATTGGGGCAAGGTCTTTTTCGATATTATGTCTGGTACCCACATTAAGTTTTTCCCTATTGGCTCTCTCATCAACATGCTCATCACTCACATTGGAGTCGATCTCTCAGATGAACCCAGTGTTAAACCTAGTTGTGATTTCTTTGATCGTACAGCTCTTATCAGGATGGGGCTCTTAGAATCCCATCTATCTCATCCTCAGGTCTCCACTGCTCCTTCTAGTCGTGCATCTTCATCTCGTCCATCTAGTTCTAGGGTTCCTCCTCCTGCACCCACTTCTAGTATCCCAGATTATATAGTTCATCATATGGATAGGTTAGAAGAGGGAGTGTACGCTCTCTTGTCTGATTATGAGCGGAGGCAGGGAAAGATTCGTGTTGAAGCTCAAGTTTGGTATGGTGAGGTACTTAGGAGGGTTGGCAGGTTTGAGAGAAACCAGGACATAGGACTCGCCAATATTAAGAGTAGGCTTAATGATCTTTTAAGGATTGTGCATCATCCTCATTCTCCTCCAGGTCCGGGACCATCCAATCATTGAAGATAGACTTCATTTGGACTTGTTTATTCTTTATTTTCAACTATGGGGTTTTTTTTTGAACTATGTATTTTGGCTTGGTTTGGTGTGAACAATGTATGATATAATTGTCAACACTTATTTTTATGTATTTCAGCTTATGGTTCATCTCATTTGTGCCTTAAGTTTGTGTGGTTAGTGTTTTATGCTTGCTCACATAGTTTTCATGCATAAATATCTCTTGTGAGGCAAATTAACAGGTGCTTGTAGAGTTTTCTTTTAATTATTTTGTAATAATCGTCTTTGTATGTGGCATCTTGATAGGGGGAGTCATCCCTATTTATGTTTATACTCACTCATGCATATAGGTAGGGGGAGCTTTAGCTCTCTTTCTATTATTTTTCCCATTTTGATGTTGCCAAAAGGGGATAAAAAGTGAATATATTGTGGTTTTATTGTTATTGTATTAGTTTTATGTATTCATTGAGAAATTGTTTGTCATCATCGAAATGGGGGAGATTGTTAGGACTCATGTTTATGAGCCTACTCTCTAATATAGTTTTGATGATTTAACAAACAATTTATAACTGTGTGTTTCCAGTGTTTTGTGTTTATCATATATCCAGGTTGATGATATTTGAAATGCAGCCAATTCAAATCAAGTTAAAGATTCAAGAATAACCTTCATATGAAACTACTTGGGTATATTAGTTTAGGATTTATATTGTGTGCAAATACTTTAAGCTCAACATTCTTACACACACATTCTTTGTTTTATCACAATTTGGTTATTTTTATAAAAATATTGTGTTATTGGTTTATGGACAAAACTATCCATGTATACACCTATTATTAAGTCTATAAATCAATATAAAAAGGTTTCATAACTTGCTTTAAGTCAAATGTTAAAAATCAAGAGTTTTATATAAACATGTTTTATTGAGTTTTTGCAAAGCAAAGAGTTTTCACAAACGAGAAATGATATTTTAAAAATTTATTTTATAACATGTTCATTTTCTTGTTTATAAATATTTCATAGAATTTTACTATTTTAGGAATTTATTTATCATTTTTAATTATATTTTAAAATTCAGAATTCCAGAAATCAAAGTATCAGCTTTTTGTTCAGTTTTTGGTCGACCAAATGTAATGCACCGGTCGACTGGCCAGAAAGAGTTTTTCAGTGTTTTTTAGTCGACCGATATAGTTGTATCGGTCGACCAATAAAAATCCATCGGTCGACCGATACAAGTCTATTGGTCGACCGAAAATATGTCTGTTACATAGTAACGACTAGTTTTCTAGTTTGCTGATTTTTAGGGTTTTTGTCTTTTTTCTTAGATTTTCTTGGTTTTTGGGCTTTGTTTTGTGATCCTATATATACCCCTTACCCACAAACTTCTGAATCAACTTAGAAAAATAAAATACAAGTTTTGGGCAAGTTTGTTTAGTGTTTTAAAGTGTTTTTGTGAAGTGGTCTTCACAAGAGGAAGAAGCGATCATCTATTTCGTGTTTGGGCTTCAATCTCAATCTCTTTCACTCTTATTTTTTAGAGAAGTTTTCTCTAAACTCAATTTCTAGCTTCATATATATATATATATATATATATATATATATATATATATGTTGATTAATCTTTTCATTAAGCTAGATTTCATATTGAGTTTAGTTTTGTTATTGCTCATTGATCACACACACCACCTATTGAGCTTTTAGCATTTCATACATTATATAATTGAATTGTGGAAAGTAATACATTGAGTGTGAGCATAATTGAATTCTTATCTTATTAGAGAATAAAAACTTTGTATTTGTGAGACTATTTGTTGAGATCACATTGTAATACACAAGTGCACCGAGAGGAGTGGTTGGTGAGAGACGTGGTTGATTCCATGAGGAGTGGCGGCGGTTGTAAAGCCTAGGGAGAGGTTGCAAATCCTAGCACTTGAGGAAGGCGACACATGAGAGGCCAACACTTAGAGAGTGTGTTGTGTGATTATATTGTGAGTGTTGTAAACATTTATCAGTGAGCATTGAAAACCGATTGTGTAGTTATCTTTTGAGATAGTGGAGATTCTCCTCTAGAGTGGGGAGCGGAGACGTAGGTCGGGAGTGACCGAACTTCGTGATCACTTTGTGTGTTTGCAATTGTCATCTGTCACTATCTTATTTGTATATTTATTCATAATTTATTAAATATCATACTTGCTAGGATATAACGGTTAATAAATTTTAAATCGGCATTAATATGGGGATTAGATTAGCAAATATCCTATTTACCCCCCCTCTAGGGTAATTTCATTCGTATTCTTTTATCTCCTATGTTTTCATGGATAGGCTTTAGCTAGTGAGACAACCCTTAGACATTCTTCTATCAGTATCTACTCCTTTGGGTGAGGTGTCCCTATTAGAGAGTATTTGTACGAGATGTATTGTCAGCATAGACGAGTCCGAATTCGTAGTTGATTTGATCGTCTTGCGCATGTATGAGTTCGATGTGATCCTTGGTATGGATTGGTTATCTTCCTACCATGTCAGTATTGATTATTTTTCTAAAATAGTTAGTTTGCGAGCATCAAATAGGACTGAGTTGGTTATAGCAACCTTACTGGAAAACCAGTTTACGAAGTCACTTCTAGCATACATCAAGGAGGTCTCGTTGCCGGATCAGGGTGTCGATTTGTGCGAGATCAAAGTAGTCTCAGAGTATCAGGATGTCTTTTAGAATATACTTGGGTTACCTCCAGTGAGAGAGGTTGAGTTCTGCATAGAGTTATAGCTAGACACAACACTGATATCCTATGCACCTTATCGCACGACACCTGCTAAGATGAGGGAGTTACATACTCAGTAAGAGGAGCTCATTTCTCAGGGATTTATTTACCGAAGCCATTCTCCATAGGGAGCACTGGTTCTTTTCGTGAAGAAGAAGGATGACAGCCTTCGTTTATTCATTGATTATCATGAGTTGAATAAGGTCAGCATCCAGAACAGGTATTCGTTACCAAGGATAGATGACTTATTCGACTAGTTGCAAGGATCGTAGTGTTTCTCGAAGATTGATCTTCGATCTGGCTATCACCAGTTGCACGTACGGGAGATGGATATTTCTAAGATTGTATTTTTAACTCGGTATGGGTCCTTTGAATTTCTTGTCATGACATTTGGGCTAACTAATGCACCTGCAATATTCATAGATTTGATGAATCGTGTTTTCTATCCGTATTTAAACCAATTCGTGATTGTTTTCATCTATGACATACTCATCTACTCGAAAGTCTAAGGCCAAGCATAAGCATCATCTTCGTTTAGCATTGCAGACTCTACGAGAGGACGAGTTGTATGAGAAGTTTAGCAAATACGAGTTTTGGTTTTTAAAAGTCAGATTTTTGGGTCACGTCATTAGCAAAAAGGGTATTGTGGTTGATCTAGCTAAAGTTGAGGCAGTTCTTAATTTGGAGTGGCCAAAGACTGTTACATAGATTCATACCTTCTTGGGATTTGTCGACTACTATAGGAAATTCATTTAGGATTTTTTTAAGATTGCTAACCCGTTAACACGCCTTACGAAGAAGGGTGTTCAGTTTGTCTCGTGGCCAAAGTGTCAAAAAGCCTTTAAAACATTGGAAGGCCAAGTTGACTACCGCACCAGTGTTGATCATTCTAAGTAATGACAAGACCTTTGTTGTCACGGATGCGTCATTGTCAGGACTAGAAGGCGTTTTGATGCAGACTCGGAGAGTAGTGACTTACATCTCGCGATAGTTGAGGACTCATGAACAGAATTATCCCACTCATGACTTAGAGTTGGCAGCGGTAGTCTTCGCACTTAAAGTGCGGAGGCATTACCTTTATGGAGTTTAATTCGAATTATTTATAGACCATTAGAGTCTGAAATACCTCTTCTCTCAGAAGGAGCTTAACCAGAGTCAATGGCGATGGATCAAGTTTATCAAGGATTACGAGTTCACGCTTCAGTATCATCCCAAGAAGGCGAACGTCATAGCAGAGGTTTTAAGCAGGAAGCGTCGTCATAACTTTTAACATTGAGGAGTTTGTTGTATAAAGATATTCTTACCGTCAGTAAGTTTGACTTCATATTAGAGATTGGTAAGTGCAGTGCATTTTTGGGGGCGTTGGTAGTACAACCATCGTGGGTTGATAGAGTGGTTAATGCTCAATTGAAGGACTCTTGAATTCAAACCCGAAAGGGAGAAATTTATAAAGAGCCCAAGGAAGATCAGACCATCGGTTATGATGAAGGTCTTTGAATGAAAGATCGGTTCGTAGTACCCGATATTCCGCAGTTAAAGAAGGAATTGTTTGATGAGGCACACCGTACCAGATACACGGTACATCTGGGTACAACCAAGATGTATAAAGAATTGAAGAGATATTTCTAATAGAGCGGCATGCGTAGGGATGTTGCAGAATATGTATCTAAATTCTTTACCTGTCAGCAAGTGAAGGCAGAACATCAGAGACCGGCGTGTACCCTACAGCCCTTACCCATTCTAGAATGGAAGTTGGCAGATATCTCGATGGATTTCATTATGGGTTTTTTGAGGTCTAGCAAAGGGAATGATTCCATTTGGGTGATTGTCGATTGATTGACGAAGTCAACGCACTTCTTACCAGTAAAGACAACTCATACGACGGAGACTTATGTAAGGATTTTCATTCGAGAGATTGTGAGATTGCATAGAGTTCCAGAGACGAGCGTATCAAATCATGGCTCATTATTCATATCACATTTATGGAAGAGCTTCCAGAATGCTCTCGGCAGCCAGCTAGCTTAAAACAGCGTTTTTCACCCATAGACGGATGGCCAAACAGAGAAAGTCAACCAAAAATTAGAAGACATGCTTCGGGCATGTGTGTTTGTTTTCCAAGGCAGTTGGGAAGATCATATATCCTTAATTGAGTTTGCCTATAACAATAGTTACCAATCGACTATAGGTATGGCTCCATATGAAGCATTGTATGGAAGGCCATGTAGATCTCCGATTTGCTGGGCAGAGCCAGAGGATAGCTTACTGCTTGGACCAGATCTTATAAGACAAAGTACACAGAAGGTAGCATTGATTCGGGAGCGTATTCTTATAGCCTAGAGTTGGCAGAAGAGTTACATAGATTAGAGGCGACGACCCTTAGAATTTCAGATTGGAGACTATGTTTTATTGAAAGTATCACTGATGAGGGATGTCAAACGGTTTGGCGGATAGGGAAAGCTTGCCTCAAGATATATTGGTACGATCAGGATTATTGATCGTGTTGGAGCTGTCTCGTATCGACTAGATCTTCTAGCATTGATGTCAGGTGTACATGATGTCTTTCATGTCTCGATGCTCAAGAAGCACTTACACAACAATGAGCAGCAGAGAGTGTTCGATGCACTAGACTTAGAACTTCAGATGGATTTGACTACAATTGAGATACTAGTTCGTATTTTTGCTAGAGAGGACAAGAAACTTTAAAATAAAGTGATCCTATTAGTTAAAGTTCAATGTAACCGGGAAAGAGCTAAAGAAGCTACCTGGGAGCGCGAGGAGGATATGCGTCGCAACTACCCACACCAGTTCGAACAAGTAAATTGTTAGCTATATTATTGTTTGTTCATCTTATTTATACTGCTCCATTTCATGCTGGAATATAGGTATTAACACTTAACACCTAATCATTCGGAACATATGGTATATACATGGGGGGTTCATTGTGTGGATTTTTCGCCCGACGTACTAGTTCCATTTAATTAGAGGATAAGTGGGAGCATTCACATTCTAGATGTTAAGTGTAAATACTACGTATATGATACATACCTGGTGATTTATGATAAATTACAGAGTTTCGACGACGAAATTCTCTTTAAGGAGGGGTGAATGTAAAACCCCGTAATTTTGAAAATATTATGGTTAATAATATTAAATGAGTTTTATTATGGTTGATGTTATTCTGGGATGAATGAATATGATTGTAATCAATTTGAGATCAATTAAGTATGTGTGTGTGTGTGTGTGTGTGTGTGTGTGTGTATGAGCATGAAAAATTGTCGGCTGAAATCATCACTGGTCGGTCGACCGACCTTAGCAATCGATCGACTAATGAATACTGATCGGTCGATTGATTATTGGCATTAGTTGACCGGTGGATGAACATAATTTGAGTTTTTAGGTTGTTTCAGTTCGGGTCGGGTCAGCCGCATATGTGAATATATATATGATTGTACCCGTATTTCTCTCTTTTCTTCTGAATTCCCCATGTGAACAAGAGCCACTGTCCCCTCAAAACCCTAGAGATTTTCTTTTGAGTTGAAGAAACTTTGAGGAGTAAAGCGACCTAAAGGAGGATGAGATCTACGGCTTTTGTCGAAGGAGGATCAAAACTCTCTAGTGTTTGAGAGATCATCACAAATTTTGAGGCGAGTTTCATCTCCTCCAATCCCATCCCCATTTTCTTAGTTTTTATTGAATTAAAAAAAAAACTATTTTTATGTGTATAGATTTCCCCTTAGACTGTACGATAAAAAGGTTATATCTTTCTGATTTAAATAGTTATGAAACATATTTCTTAAGTTGGGTTTAAGTTTTGAAGTAAAGCTAACATGGGATTTTGCTGTTTTAATTTGTTTTCATGATGAATTTGCAAATATAATCATGTTAGTGTTAGTAGATCTCCTCAAATATTCATATTTGTGTTTTCATGTAGCCGAAATAAACCCTAATTACATTATGTCAAGCTTTTTCACATGAGATTCTTTGAAGAAATTCAATTTTAATGAATTTATGAGAATATCTAACCTTTCATAGGAAACTAGGTTTTTAGTTCTGGTCGGTTGACTGATCAAGATTATCAGTCGACCGATATGTAAGTAAGAAGTTGGATTTTTTCCTCTGGATGGTCAACCGAACCCAACCATCAGTCGACTGATCAAGGTCTATCTGTGTGTGCATGTTTGTGCACCATTGCCGTCAGTCGACCGATGAGGTATTTTAGTCGACTAATTTGGGCTGTATTACATATGTTGTTTCTTTCCACATGCTTTTGATCGTGACACGAAGTATGAATCTTATGTCGATACACGTGTGTTGTTTAAGAGAGAGCACATATTGGATTTTGAGCTCGCACGAGCTTTTGGAAGTGTGTAAATCTAATATATTGAGTTTGTCATGATAGAGACTGACTTATGTTTCGTTCTACGGTAGTTTTGGATGCTTAAGTGGGGTTAGTTGGTGCACCGCAATGAGACCGCTGTTGGCTACACTCAGAGTGGGTTAGTTGGGATACTATAATGAAACCATAGTGGACTACACTCTGTTATGCATCATTGTATTCCAAAATAGGCTAATATGCCTATACTTCACAGGTTGTTCGAGTAAGATAGCGAGCCGCAAAATATAGCGATGAGCCAAAGGATATTGTGAGTACCTATACTTCACATCATTTTCTTTGTAGAGGATCACACATAATTGTAAATTTGCTCCCGTGTTATCTTTCCTGAGGGTAGGGTACCAGGCTATGGTTTATCATGCATGACGTATCCTAAATGAGATCTTTTACCAGATATTTATACTTGTTACCCAACTAACTACTATTCTCACTTGATCCTTAATCAAATGGAACTAGTACGTCGGGCAAAAAATCCAAACAAGGAACCCCCCATAAAAAATATATCATGTGTTCCAAAAGGATAAGAATTGAGTGGAAATATCCTCATCCTAGCGTTAAATCTAAACATAATCACACAAATACTCATGCATATAAATCAATTCACTTCTTCAATAAAATGCAGGAAGTAGCGCTACATATCATCTTCGTGCTCTCAAAAATCATCTTCGATGTCCACACTTAACCATCTAAAATGTAAATACCCCCACTTAACCCCTAACAAAATGGAACAAGTACATCGAGCGAAAAATCCAAACAAGGAACCCCTCATATATATACCATATGTTCCGAGTACTTAGGAGATAAGTGGTAATATCCTCATTTTAGTGTTATGTGTAACCGTCGTCATAATTGAATCTATAAGCCATATATAAACTATACAAAAAGCTTTAATTTATCTGCTCAAACATGTGTGGATAGTCGCGACGCATGTCCTCTTCGTGCTCCCAAAAAATCTCCTCAACGACTCTTCGGTTCCATTGAACTTTCACTAAAGGAATCACCTTGTTTCTAAGCCTCTTATCCTCCCTAGCAAGTATACAAACCGTAATCTTAATAGTAATCAAATCCTCCTGAAGCTCAATCTCTGGTGCATCTAATACTCGCTGCTGCTCCTCATCATGCAAGTGTTTCTTGAGCATAGAAACATGAAATACATTGTGTATACTAGACATCGATGCTGGAAGATCTAGTCTGTATGACACAGCTCCAATGCGCTCCAAAATCCTAAAGGGTCCAATATACCTCGGTGCAAGCTTTTCCCGTCTCCCGAATCGCTGAACGCCTTTCATAGGCGATACCTTCAGCATAACTGAATCTCCAACCTGAAACTCCAAGGGTCTTCGTCTCTTATCTGCATAGCTCTTTTGCCGACTCTGGGCGGCTAAAATCCTCTCTCTGATCAATGCTACTTTCTCAGTGGTCTGCCTCACAAGCTCTGGTCCAAGCATTAAGCTATCTTCCGACTCTGCCCAACATATTGATGATCTACAAGGTCTCCCGTACAATGCCTCATATGGGGCCATACCGATCATCGCTTGATAACTGTTGTTATAAACGAACTCTATCAGTGGAATATGCTCCTCCCAGCTGCCCTGAAAGTCTATGACACAAGCCTGCAACATGTCTTCCAATACCTGATTCACCCTCTCTGTCTGACCATCTATCTGTGGGTGGAATACACTGCTGTAGGCGTATAAAATTGCCTATAGGTCCCTTAGCATGGCTCGGCACGATGATTCGACAAATCAACGGACGTTCGAGCGACGAGGCGATGAGGCACGCAAGCAACGGAATACGTTCGCGTGTGGAACCAATCCAACGGTTCAGAAAGTTAACGAGTCGTCCAACAACAAAACGGACTTGAACTCAAACACCGAGGTGGATTTACTGCCAAATGAAGACTTGGGCTATCAAATCAAGACCCGAACAAATCAAACGAACAACCGAATCACGGACATAACCGAAAGACGGGAAAACAACGAAACGGAACACACCCGGGGGACTCAGCCCAAAACCGAACCAACCCGGGGTGGCTCGGTGGCCGAGCCACCCCAGGGTGGCTCGGCCAAGGCCGAGCCACCCTGAGGTGGCCCGACTCCCCCCCCCTCTCTCTCTTGTGCACAAATGCACAGTTCAGAGAGGCTATAAATAGGGGGGTGGTTGTTCATTTGAGAGGACTTTTTTTCCTGAACTTCTGAAGAGCCGAAACTCTGCCGGATTGTTACCTCAACTCGGATTTGTGAAGGCTTGGAGACTTGGACCCTTGGATTCAGTTCTTGGCGAGCACCCGCGACAAACAAGGCAGGAGTTCGAAGAAGCTAATCCTCAGATCTACGTTGTTCTACTCCGGATCTAAGCTTGGTTCTTAGATCCCGAGATTCGAGCGGTCGTTTCCTTGGTGAAACGATCCCTCCCGGCTATTATCTCCTTGGTGGGATAATACCCGTTATACCACGTAGATCTGTTTGGATCGAGATTG
>BQKN01063293.1:369286-393298 GCA_022839385.1 Asparagus kiusianus
CAATCCGACCCGCCAATTTGCAGGTCACGCAAATCCGACCCGCCGAATCACAGGTCACCCAGATCCGACCTGCCAATCTGTAGGTCACCCAGATCCGACCTGCAAATCTGCAGGTCACCCAGATCCAACCCTCTAACTCGCGAGTCACCCAAGTCTGACCCGCGTCAAAGTCAAGACAGAAGATCTCCTGCACTTATTTTGTCAATTCCATCAAGTTTCGCGCCTCCGGTTAAGGTCCGTGATAGCGTGGATTTGTCCCATTTTAAAATAACGATCAAAGATCGCCTTGGCCCTTCACCCGATGATCGAGGCAAAGCTCCGGTCAAAGAGAGCTTAGGCCTATTGAATGAACCTCGAGCACATCGTCAGGCTGGAGGTTGTCCTCCTAAGCAGCGGAGGAGAACGTATAACGGGAAAAGTCCTGCAAATGACCGCATTGGATTATGTGTTGAAATCCAGGAGTCTGTTGAGGACCAACGTTCACAAAAACATAGCCTCAGACATGAGACTCCTAAAAACATTAACAAAGCATTGTATCCCCAGAAGAAAACGTACTCGTCAGACGAGGACGTTATACTTAGGGACTCGTGCAAACACACGATAGGTTGCTCCAGTCACCAAGCTGACGAGTTGTACTGTCAAACTGGGGGCGCGGACAAATCCAGGAAAAGAAGTGCCCGAGACACGGATTCTCACTGCCCGTGTGCTAAAATTATTAAGGCGGTATTATCAGAGTGTTGCTGTTCCAAAACCGTCCCGGAGAGAGTTTCAGTCTTTGAAAGAATTTCCACCTGAACGTCTGAATCCAGACCAAGACGTTTCCGAAAGAAGAGAGTTGCTCTTCAAGATGATGAATTTCCAGAAGTGTCTGTTAACATGGCCGGGAGAGGGAAGTCGACGCGACACTTTAGACCGGATCAGTTTGCCGTAGTATCCCAACGTATAACTCGATTGCGATCGGGGACCAGTAGACGAAGGGATTACCAAAGAATGCAGAAGGGACTTCCTTCAGATGATGAAACCTCGGATGCTTGCTCAGATGCTTGCTCGGATGCTTGCTCAGCAATGGCTTCCGATGACACCGCGTCGAGTGCAGGACAACCCTACGAATCACTCATGATTAGCGCTGAGCAAGTGGCTAAGGTTCTTGAGGATGCGTTAGCCAAGCAAAAAGTCAGTTTTAAATTTGAAATGGAAATAGCTATGCAGCAAATGAGGGAGATGCATGACCAGCAAATTGCAGCACTGACAACTCATCAGGGAGAGTCTAGCCGTCGCAATAATCCGAACCAAGATGATAACGAGCGGGAAGTGGATGAGAATGTTAACATGAACACTCCTCCCATCAATAACAATACTGGGGGTGGTCCTTCGGATGATAATAATACAAAGGAAGGCCACGTTACTTCTCCTCGAAACCACTCGAAGACAGATACGAGTGAGGATAAGAAAATGAGAGATTTGGAGAGCAAAATCAATGCGTTGATGAATGCTCAGGAAGTGAAAAGGTCCGGAATACCATGCCCATACCCAAGAGAATGGGAGTCAATCCCGTATCCGACAAAGTTCAACTTAATCAACTTCACACCGTTTGATGGAACGGGCTTCCCCACTCAGCATTTAATATACTTTAAGTCTCATTTGGGGATAATCTTCGGGAATGAACCGTTGATGGTACGGTTATTCGTCGGCACTCTTCGCGGAGCAGCCTTCGATTGGTATCGCCGCCTCAAGCCGGGGAGCATTAGCAGTTTGGATGACATGGAGGACATGTTTCTCACGAATTTCTTTGACGACGACACTGAAGCCTCGATCGGAACATTATTCAATGAAAAGCAAAAGGAAGGAGAGTTGGTGGAGAATTTCATTAAACGATTCCGGAACAAAGCCATGAATTGCAGGGATCCAATTAGTGAGGACTTCATCCTGGAGACTTGTCACAATAATCTTTCATTGGATATCCTCGAAGCCATGGGAATGGCACCGTCTAAGGCCTGGAAAGATTTGAAGGTCCTAGGGGAAAGAGCCGAACGTTTCCTCAAGAGGAAAAAGTTCGTAAGAGGTCAAACGACGGCACCAGCCCCGCAACAGAACTTTGTTCCTAAGGGAAAAGGGAAAGCACAAGTGAATGCAGTGGATACGAACCAAACAATCGAAGTGCAAGCGCAACCGCAACAACAGCAGCAGAAGGCGCCTCAGCAGTCACGATGGCAACAACAGCCTCAGAAACAGAAGGCTTCGGAACCAAAATTCCTGAAGATCTATTCGTTCAAGGAAGATGAAGTTTCCGGTATTTTTAAATACCTTATAGAGAACAACAAGATTAAGTTGCCTCCAGTCCAAGATCAGGAAGACGCCAAAAGGGTTAATGACCCGAAGTATTGCGCATTTCACAGAGCGGTTCACCACCCTACCAAGTCATGTTACGCTCTCAAAGATAAGATCCAAGCTTTGATTGATGTGGGGGTCATCACTATGAAGCAGCCTAAAGAGAAGAAAGTGGGTGCAAATGCAGTGTCGATCAGCTTCGGATCTGTCCCGTTGAACTGGTTTCAGCCCGAACCCGTGGTGAAAGTTGCAATGAACACCGTGAACGATGATCCTTACAAACAACGTCAGAAGGGACTTGTGCCACACACGGCCCCGAATGGTGAAATTCTCTGGGTTCACCCCGACTTGATTGAAGATGAACAGTGGACTGGATCATCATCCAAAAGAAAATCAAAAGGAAAAGGGAAGTCCTGCTACGGAGCCTCTGCTATTCCAGGAGAAGATGACGAAAGAATCCCGGCTTTTCCGCTTTCTGAAGATGAACAATAAGTCTTTGCGACCCGGAGTGGAAATAGGTATCACTTCAAGTATCCGGATGCTTCCGAGCAGTTAGCTAAGCAGGGGGTAACCAAAACTGTTCCCTCCAAGACATTAGCGGAAATGGGAGTGGTCACAACTCCCCCAGTACCTGTGATTGCGGAGAAGACCCAACAAAAGCAGAAAGGGAAAGAACCCTTATACCAAGAGGGTCAGAACCCGAAGCAGTCTCGATTCAATCTACCGATTAGGAGAGACAAACCGGGAAGTTTAAGCGCTCCACCCCATTTCGACATTATGACGCAGTTAGCTAATATACCGGCTAGAATAACCTTGTATGAGCTGCTACTTCTTTCAAAGGACACAAGGGAAGCGTTACAAGAGGCCTTGTCCAATTCCGAAGTTTTCCTGACTCGGATCAAGCCATCTCCTGAAGAACCAGAGCCGCGGGTTCAACATTGCAACCTCGCCACGCACCGTTTTCCTTACATTTCTTTCACAAAAGAAGACATGCAGACAAAGAATTTGAAGCATGATCGACCCTTGTATTTTACCAGGCACATCGGCTCTAGCGTTGTCAACCGGATCCAAGTCGATCCGGGTTCCGCTGTCAGTATCATGCCACTCCGATTAATGTACAATCTCGGGATACCAGCTAGTAAGCTAGCCTCCACAGGCACTACGATCTACGAATTCAACACCAGTGGGTCCAGACCATTAGGAAAAATTCGAGTGAAGTGCTAGATTGGGGATTTGAAGTCGGAAGTCACATGTTACGTGATTGACGCAGAGACCTCCTATAACCTACTGTTGGGTCGACCCTGGATCCATGGTAATCTTATAGTCCCATCAACTCTTCATCAGTGTCTCAAATATATAAACACAATTAACGAAGTCAAGACGGTGGTCGTGGATAAGCAACCGTTTAAGGGATTGGAGAACTATTTTACCGACTCCCTTCTATACGGTGCCGAATCCGATACTGAACCATCGGCCTAAGAAACGGATAGCGGAGACGAAGCTGATACCGAAGCTGGGTTCAATTATAATGGTGGTTTTGTACTTAATGACATTGTACCCATTGTAATCAATCTTGATGATGAAGAATCATCGGAAAGTAGTTGTAATTGGCAACTTGCCGAAGAAATATCAATAAATAATTATTTAGAGTACTTGTTGTGTCCTGATAATATTATGAAGGGGCTGTATGATAATCCTGATTTGTATATGCCACTTCACTCATTTTGTATGACAAAAAAACAGGTGCAGGACTCGTTCGGAACGACACTTGTCGTTCCTGCAAAGACAGGGGGTGAGAAGAAAGTTTTCTACGGTAAAGGAAGAGAATCTCCAATACCAGACCATTTCTTGGAAGAAGAAGACGATGATGATAAACCTGCCCCTCACCTATTTAGATATAACACAAAAGCACGTGGTCTCATGCAGAAGTACGGATATGACTTCACGCTCGGAGAAGGTCTTTGTTTTGGTCGAGGTCCGCGAGTTCCACCTCGAATGGCCTATGTACCAAAAGGAAAACCCGACGACTATTATCGCCATAGAAGAGGTTTAGGCTATCTCTCCTCATCTGATGACGAATGTTGCTGGCAAGTCATCGATCAAATTGCTAACAAAGGTAAAAACGGGTATACTTCTGATTCTTCAGCTTAGGATTCCGACGCTAGTCTCGGAGAAATGTTCAAAAAGCTAATGTCGAACATGGCTATGGTTGATCCTGCTACAATGGAGGAAGACGATCAAATGCCAACTTGGGAAAACCCTTGGGTTCATCACTTGAATATGCAGTACGGTGATAGGTTTGAATAAAGGGAACCTCCTACCGAAGATCAAGTAGTCCGGGTGAATATAGGTAACGAGGATAATCCGAAGCCAATATTCATTAGCGATAGCCTCCCGCCGAATGAGAAAGAAGAGTTAATCTCTCTTATTAGGGAATACATCGATGTGCTCGCCTGGAATTATGAAGATATGCCAGGGCTCGATCCAAATGTAGCAGTGCATTGTCTCAATATTAAGCCGGATGTCAAACCTGTCAAACAATAACAAAGACGGTTTCGTCCGCAGATTATGGAGGCAATTGAGTCTGAAGTCAAAAAGCTTATCGACTCGGGTTTCGTCAGGGAGGAGCAACATCCCGAATGGCTTGCCAATATCGTTCCAGTCCTCAAGAGGAACGGGAAAATTAGGATTTGCATCGACTTCAGAGATCTTAACACGGCCTACCCAAAAGACGATTTCCCTCTTCCCATCATAGATGTTATCATCGACAATACGTATGGATTCGAGAGAATATCTTTTATGGACGGATTCTCTGGTTATAATCAGATAAAGATGCACCCAGATGATGAAAAGCATACCGCATTTAGAACACCCCTCGGTGTTTTTTGTTATACGGTTATACCCTTCGGCTTAAAGAATGCGGGTGCCACATATCAGAGAGCCATGTCGAAGATTTTTCAGGAGCATCTCCGAAAGACTATCGAATGCTACGTGGATGATCTGGTCATGAAAAGTCATGACAAGAATGATCACATTAAAGACTTAAAAATCATGTTCGATCTGATGCGGACTCATCAACTGAAGATGAATCCTACCAAATCTTTTCTCGGAATGTCCAGCGGTAAATTTCTTAGATTCGTCGTCACCACCAAGAGTATTCACATTGATCCTGACAAAGTGAAGGCGATTAACAAATTGCAACCTCCGAGAAATCTTAAGGAGCTCAGAGGACTTCAAGGACGGTTAGCTTATATCCGTCGATTCATTTCGAATCTTTCAGGAAAATATCAACCATTCTCCAGGCTCACGAAAAAGGGCGTATCATTCGTATTGGACGATGCTTGTCAAAAAGCGTTCAAGAGTATTAAAGAATATCTCTCAAAACCTCCTGTACTCGTTGCACCGAAATCGGGCAAACCATTCTTGATTTATGTCAAAGCGACGAGCCACTCATTAAGTGCACTACTTGCACAAGATGACGATAACGGTCACGAACAAGCAGTGTATTATTTAAGCCGGACCCTCGTAGGCGCCGAATCTCGATATCCAATGATTGAAAGAGAGTGTCTCGCCTTAGTATTCGCTATCCAAAAGATGCAACACTATTTGGTAGGACAAACTATCTATGTCATCTCCAATGTTAACCCAGTCAGAATATTCATGACACAGCCTGCTTTCATAAATTGGCGGTTAGCGAAATGGGCTTTACTTCTGTCCTAATACGACTTGCATTTTAAACAACAAAAGTCGGTTAAGGGACAAGCTATTTGTGATCTCCTGGCGGCTAACCCAACTACGGATACTGCCGAGGTGTACGATGATTTACCAGATGAAACCCACGAAGTCAACGTAACTTCCCATCAGCAGGTGTGGCGTTTGTATTTCGATGGTGCTTCTCAGGCAACTAATATAGCAAGTGCTCCTGGATGTTCTAAGGTTTCCTTCGGAGTTGGAGTTGTCTTAGTTTCCCCAGGAAAACATGTGATGCCTAGAGCTTACTCGCTGACCGAGCCGTGCTCGAACAACGTAGCCGAATATAATGCACTGCTTATTGGACTCAGTTTCGCTAAAGAACTAAGGTTTGAGTATCTCGAAGCTTTCGGTGATTCTAAACTAATAGTTAAGCAAGTTCAAGGGGAGTATGAGGTCCGAAGTCAGGATTTAGTACCATATCATAAGATGGCTGTGGAGATGGCAGAATCATTCGAAGGATTCTTCATCGAACACATTCTGTGGTTACAGAATGCTTATGCAGATGCGTTAGCAGCATTAGCCGTATCCCTGGCGCAGCCTCCTGAAACAGAACAGTTTGTTACAGTAAGGACTCACCAACTCTTGGTGCCAATCTACGATAAAAATGGTGAGGAAGAGGATATTAAAGAAGTATACTCGACTCAGGTTGAATTCGAACCCCGAGATTGGTGTTTCCCCATCATTGATTACGTCTTGCATAGAATTTTACCAGAAGACGTAAAGAAAAGGGATTCAATCTGACGAAGAGCACCAAGATTCTACTATAACATGGAGAGTCGAATGCTATATCGCAGGGGGTACGATGATTTACTACTACGTTGCTTATCGATTAAAGAAGCAGAAGAAGTCCTGAAAGAGACACACGGAGGGGTTTGTGGTGCACACTAACCTAGCCCCAAACTTTATGATCACATCAGAAGAATAGGGTATTATTGGCCCATCATGATAAAAGATGCAGTCGCATATGCCCGGAAGTGTCATGCATGTCAAGTGCACGCGAATTATATGCACCAACCCCCGGAACATTTACATCCTTCGGTGACCTCGTGGCCTTTTGAGACTTAGGAAATGGATATTATTAGTCCTATAAATCCCCCGTCAGTCAGAGGTGACCAATTTATTCTCGCGATTACCGATTACTTCTCCAAATGGGCTGAAGTGATTCCTCTCAGGGAAGTTAAGACAAGCAACGTTATTGCATTCATCAAACACCATATTATTTACCGATATGGTGTCCCAAGATGGATTATACACGACAATGGTCCTCAATTCGTCAGCAATGCCTACATTAAGTTTTGCGAGAAGTTTAGAATTCAGGACCTCTCGTCAACGGCGTACAATCCCGCAGCAAACGGATTAGCTGAAGACTTTAACAAGACTATCATCAAGCTTCTATCAAAACTCGTGAAGACTAACAAACGAGATTGGGATGATAAACTCAGCAAAGCACTATGGGCTTACCGTACCACAGTTCGTACGCCTACTGGCACAACCCCGTATTCTTTGGTGTACGGGTGTGAAGCCATCCTTCCGTTGGAAATACAAATTCCATCTCTTCGAATCACTCTCGCAACCCAAATGACGACCGAAGAACAACATCAGAAATGTCTCGAAGAACTCGAGATGCTCAATGAAAAGCGCTTAGAAGCTCAATAGCACATTGAGTTTTACCAAGCCAGAATTTCTCGAGCTTTCGACAAAAAGGTTCGACAACGGAGTTTTAAAGAAGGAGATTTGGACGGCCTATGATCCTTAACTCTAAGAAAAAAAGGCAAATTTGAACCCAAATGGGAAGAGCCGTTCGTAGTAGAGACAGTCTATTCGAGTGGCGCATATCGCCTCATTACCAAGGAAGGCGACCGACTTATGGTACCGATAAAGGGCAAGTTCCTGAAAAAATACTACCCTTAGTATACTCAGGATAACCAATGTATCGGGAAGTTCCCGGAAGAATACTGCATGTGGTATTCTTAGGGATAACCCAGTTGCTATGAAAGTAATGAATAAAATCCACACTTAGACTCTGAATGTATTCAAAGTTAAAGCGTGTTTTATTATTAATGAATGAGATTTGATTATCTTGACAGATCAACATTTCCTCACAAAATCCCCCACTGATCAAGTCAATTGACGGTGGGCCCACAAAAATTTCTATCCGCCAATTCATGGCAATTTTCAAAACTTGACGTGTTAAGTCCTAATCACTTAACATCAAAATCCCCCATTGAGTGGCTAGTACAAACCAGTATTTCTACTGCTACCTGTATTCCGCTCTCTTTGCTTTCAGGTCAAACCTATAAAAGTTAGGGCCAAAGCCAGATTCTCCTCTCGATTCCTTCCACGAACGAGAGGTCCATTTTCAATTCGAGCAATCAAACCTATAAAAGTTAGGCTTGTCTCCAACCTCTCTTAGTCAAACCTGCAGATAGTTAGGACTAAGATCAAGTCATCCCTTTCGATAAACGAAAGACTTCCATAAATTACTTTTCAGCTAAACCTATAAAAGTTAGGGTCGAAATCAGAATTTTCCCTCAATGAATGAGGAACTCTTTTCTTAAATCAAATAACCAATCCTATAAAAGTTAGGGTCGTTTGAATCTTTCCGATTCTCGGAGTGAAGATCCTACTCTTAGTTTCATCTTTCCGGATTCTGGGGGTGGAGATCCCACCTTGAGTTTCCTTTCTAACTGAAGGTAGAATATAAAATTCTTCCTTTTCAGTGTTGAAAGATAGAATATAAAATTCTTTCTCTTTCATTTTTGGGTTCATCTTTACCCTAAACAAGACCTGGGGCCAAGAATATAAAATTCTGCCGCTCCAACATCGGGTTTGTCTTTACCCTGAGAAAAGACATAATTCTCAACTTCAAATCCGCGTAGTTTATGCTCGGGGAATTTTATCTCGACTCCTAAATAGAGATAAGCCTACGCCTAACACGTGTTGCTAGTTTAGTCTTTCACCGAATGGAAAAGACACCAGAGTACAAGTCTGGGGACGTTTATCCAAAATCCTAAGTAGGGATGAGTCAACGCCTAATACGCGTTGCCAGATGCCATATTCCCGTAAGAAATAGTAAAGCCTATGTATTCAAAATCACAGCACCGAGTCTAAGAGAATTAACTCTCTTAGCACAACGTTACATGTGAAACGGGTTTTAATAATTCGTATGCTAGCCCGATTCAAATAGTAATCGGTAAAGGCACATCAAACCCGTTGAAGGCTGGGAGTTTGCCAAAAATCCTAAGTCTGCGCCTAATACGCGCTGCCGGTTTAGTCTTTCACCGATTGAAAAAGATACCAGAATCTGAGTCTGGGGAATTTTATCCCGAAGCCTAAGCAGGGATAAGTCGGCGCCTAATACGCGCTGCCGGTTCGTCTTTTACCGTAAGAAAATGACTAAGTCTACCTATTCAAATTCGTAGCATTAAGTCTAAAGGGGTTCATCCCTTTAGCACAACGTTACTTATGAAACGGACCCAGATAATTCACAAGCTAGCCCGATTCAAGTGGTAGTCGGTAAAGGCATATCAAATCCGTTGACGGCTGAGGATTTGCCAAAAATCCTACAAGTATTATGGTTGATTATTCTAAACATAATGAGAAATCATAATAAGAACTAAAGAATACTGAACAAAACATGCGTATCATTAACAAAAAAAAGGGGTTCAGATACAACAGCCACAATCACTTTACATTGTATTTTTGACTAATAATTTCCTGCTCAAGCTTGTTTAACTCTTCAGCATAAGCACATTCAAGTTCACGCTGCAGCTGGATCTTGAAGGAGTCCTCAGAAGCGGATAAGAGTTGGGCGGCTTCTTCCTCCATCTTGGCTAATTTTTCCCTCGAGAGCATCACTTTGCTGGATATCACGGCCTTGCTATGCTCCTCCCCGGCCTTGGTCACCTCCAAAATAGTTCTTCGCTGTTTTGATTCTGCTAGTTTCTGCTTAAGCTCCGCTATTTCGACGTCAACAGTAGCTAACGACGAGTCGATTTTGCGTAAATGAGCCAATCTTTTGGAAAGAACTTCCTCCGCTTGGTCGACACGTTTTCTCTGCGCCTGGATCCCAAGCCCGACGGATTCTCGAGATTCACGCCATGACTGCATACGAGCCTCCATTCGCGTAGCAACGTAGCCAGAAACACCAACAGATTGGAGCTCTTGTAGTTTCACAAATTTGCGTTCAAATTGATTCACATTGTCGGTCAAAGCTTCAGCTATGTTGAGGGAACCAGTGTCCTTTATTAAGGCTATTTTATGCTCAAGGACCGGCCGGAAGTGGCTGAAAAGGATCCTCTGCTCCAGAAGTTTGTCAATTAGTGACTCCACAAAGTTAAGAAAATTACCGACTTCCAAGCAGAGGAGGAGTTTATCTGGGTCGTCATCAGACAATCAAGCATCAACGCGCGCGCGCAGGTGAGATGACGATCCTAGAAAAAGAAAGCGAAAAAACATGAATACCTAGTAATGATAAGTCAAAAAAAATAAAAGAAATAAGACAGCACACGAGATTTACCAATCCCCGAAGAGCTTTCTGTGACCGAACACACTACACCCGCTTCTCGTCGCTCAACCTCATGTGTCGCAGGAAGCGTTATGGGTATAGTAGCCATTGAAGCACCAGCTCCTTCAGTTGGTCTCACGGTCAGTTCAGGCGAACTCTCGCTAATAGTTATAGCTGGCACGGTAGTCGGCATTCCCAAAGAAACCGGGAGTTGTTGCGGAAAGCCTGATGACCGAGCGTCAATAACAACTCCTGTCAAAAGCAAGAAATCAAGATCCTCAGGGTAATCAGATATCCTAACAATAGTAGTTACATTAGTCTTAACGACTGGTCCTACAATTATAACGCCCTTACGATTAAGTCTGGTAAGGAAACAATTTTCATAAGGACAAAATCCATACCTGCAGAGGAACTGTCCTTGATGACTGGTTCAACAGTCTTGAAGACTGGTTCGACCGTCTCGATGACCGGTTCAGCGGCTTCGACAACCAGATTGGTAGCGTCTCGGCGAGTTTGCTCTGACAACATGTCATCAAGCAGCCTATCGCCAGAGCCCGAAGGGTCCTGTATGGGCTCAGACGGAGGTGCATCGGCTACATGATGAAAGGTTTCCTTATCACTTGGGCCTTCCATTGAAGCATCTGAAGAAAATTCTAAATGTTAAGACATGGGAAGAGAGGTTAAAAATCATCAATGAGATAGAGTTAAAATCACCTCCGGTGGTGACGGCATGCTCTTCAACCCCAATGTCACCAGCCGCCTCTTGTAGCTTTTCTAAAAGATCCAGAAGCATATAAGCAATTAGAGGAGGGACGAACTCTGAATCGTTTAATACCCGAGATTGCCATCTAAAAGTCGTACTACCGGTAATAGGTGTACCTGGGTTAGCAAACGCCACGTGCGAATCAGATCCCACGATGGTACCTTCGCCAATCTCAGGTGCCATGTCTGTTTCGGCACCTAGCAGATCCTGATCCACTGCCTCATCTGCTTCCGATACGAAGCAAGATTCTCCAAAAAAGCCTATGTCGGGAGAAGAGGGGTCGCACATCATCGTGCCTTCGTCATGACCCCCTGGGACATAGAATTTTCTAAGTTCGAAGCTTGGTAAAAAAATGATGACAATGACTGAAATATTACCTTCCTCACCAACGAGTGTATCGTCAACCACATCCGTTCGAGAAGTCTGAGGTTCAGCGCGTCGCTTAATGGTCAACTTCAAGCGTTTAGTAGGTCGCGTCTCTTTAAGATCTACAGGCCTGTCCTTTGTAGATGCAGCGTATGACTCAATTTGTAGTCCTGCTTGAGTTGTAACCTGAGATCGAGTATGTGGGACAAGGCTACATCTCCCCTCTTCTTCTTCGGAATCTACATCTGAAAGTTCAACAATCATCCTATTGTAAGTTGGCAAAATTCTCCATTTTTTCGAGCTTTAAGTCGACGAACTCGATCAGCAATCGATAAGTCCCATAGTTCTTTACAAAAAGATTCAGACAAACCTGCAGCGTCTTCCTCGAAGCTACTATTGACTTCTGTAGCACCACCAGCAGCGACTTCATCTTCTTCGGAAGTTTCCTCCTCAGAAGCAAATGACTCCTCTTCTATTTCCTTCATTTTCTGCTTTCCTTTGCCTGAGGGACCAGCTATCTTTCTATCACGTCTCTTTCTTTCCTATGCATTTTCTCGAGCTATCCTTTCAGCAATACGTGCTACAGATTCAGCTATCAGCTCTTCAATTGATCGTAGAGGGACGAGTTCACTAGCAACCATGATCCATTTACAACATAGATATGTGAGCTCTAAGCGACGGTCGACATTCGGAAGACTAAATTTAGCACCAGTACAGCCCGTCACGTTCTACATCCAAGCACGAGCGCCGTCCACTAGCCCGCCGCGAGCATGAAACTGCTGATTTGGATTTCCGATATATAATTGATCATATCCAAATTAGCGGGCGAACCGACATGGCAGATAAGGCTCTAAATAGTAGCGCCCCTTCACTCTGAAAATGAGATGGCCTGGCCTTATGTTCATGAGCCATCTGAAACAGCCGACATCGAGGGAGGTCCGGTCAGTTCCGGGTGCTTGTACATCAGCAAGTATCCCACTATATCTACCTGCAAACCGAGGAAGACATGGGTTGATTTCCCAACCCTTGTGCATGTGCAAGATCTTCCTGACTTCTGAGAAGCTCCGAGTTGGCCATTTACACCCCTCGTATAGTTGTAGCAAAGGAGTAGACAGATCTGCACTTTTAGGAGGTGACATCAAATCGGGGCGATGTAGAACCAGCCACCCCATCAAATAAGTATAAGGGAATTCCATCTTCGGCGTAGGGATCTTCGCAGATGGGGTCTCATCAGTCTGAGTGAAAGTTGTAGTCAGTTGGCGAAGCCCACGATGGATACCGGTGATCATTGCTAGAAAAAGAGATAAATTCTTCCCATAGGCAAGCTGGACAGCGGGAAACAATACCTCAATCGGCAAGGCATCTGAAGTTTGATACGGCACCACGCACTTCTTCAACCAAAGTGCAATATAACCGGCCAGCAAAGTCTTAGGATGGATGGATTTCTCCGCTTGCAATAAGAAAGTCCTGAACTTGGTTCCTGCACAAAATCGGTCTTGGGCACTCGCAATGGTGTAAGAGCGGGCGTCGTATTTTTTAATTAACTTGTCAATCTCCGAACGGGCCAGCGGTTCCAGTTCACAAATAGTTTCACCAGTTTTCTCCAAATTCTTAAACAGGTAACACGAGAATTGCTTCAAACTTATTTGAGGAGACTTTTTCCTCGCAACAGGGTTAGTTCCGGCCAGAGAAATCTGATAATGACACGTGAGTTCCCATAACGTGTCGTATCGAGCGGCCTTATGTTTTTTCAATAGATGTAGCTCCCGGTTGGAGGGAAAATATTCCTGATACGGCATGTTTCCCATTTGAAGTCTGGAGACTTTGTGCATCTCATGGAAGGGTAATCCGAATTTCCCATTCTGGGTAAGAAAGGTGTTGGTATCGGGATTATACAGCTCTATTAATCCCAAGAAATGGGTAGCATTCACCGGTAACCCGTATTGAGTGGCGCGAATAGCTTCATACAATCCTATCAACTTCAGTTCAGCACCCCACCGGTGAAGCACATAACCTGTCATCCGGCCCCACCATGCTTTGTCTGAGGAATGAGACCAACCAAATCACCTGTAATTTTCAATAGGTAACTCTCGTCCTAGTTCAGCGAGACGATCCCTCACAGTGCGAGCTATTATAGGTATCTCCCCTATAGGTGGGTCCTCCAAACCCATTACGCCGGGTTGTAATCCTGTAATGTGTTTCCTACCAGTAGAACCCGGAAGTGAATGACTAGTGGTGTATCCACAAGGAATGCGGGTGTGCTCTTTTGTCAGAACCCACGGCATTTGTCGCGTCACCGCTTGCCCCCGCAAGACGGCTAGCGAACGATGACGAGGGAACGGAGGAAGGTATAAATAAGTTGTGCCCTCGTTGTGTAACCATCATTCGTTTTCGAGGTTTATGGCGTCTGGATCCGTCACGGAATCCCCAAACATATAATGCATCTTTCTTAAGGGATGAGCAGGATCCGTGTCTTTAGGGAACGGCGCGTACGTAATTAATTGGCGCATGATGCGACGACTCCCCTCCCGCACCAACTTGGAAAGCTCATCGGGGAAGTCCAAAGCGAATTGAGGAGTGGAAGGAATCGACGATGGGTTATCTGCGGTGACATAATATCTGCTTCTGTGGCCATCTATATTGAATGGAGAAAACGGCGTTGCAGGATATTCAGCTGAAACAAGTAACGCGTGTCTATCAAACGCAGTTATGAAGAAATATTTAGACGACACAGGGGGTCGAACTCTTTTCACTAATCCGAGTCACTACCTTGTAATTGGCGAGACGATTTTAGCTGTATCACGAACTCACAAGATAATGTACATTCTCGCGCAAATAACGCGATGATGTACCCTATCTTACGGAACGTAATATGGCAGAAATTGCCCCATATTACCTTAAGGTGCGTTTTGACCAAGCAAAACGTATCCGACAAGCATCCACCCCCACGAAGGAGGATGTCAACTCTTCCTAACTGCCTCACCAAGGAGAACAGGGCGGGGATATAATATAGAAGCATCCACCCCTACAAATGAGGATATCAACTCTTCCTAACTGCCTCACCAAGGAGAACAGGACGGGGATGTAATATAGAAGCATCCACCCCCACAAAGGAGGATATCAACTCTTCACAACTACCTCACCAAGGAGAACAGGGCGGGGATGTAATATAGAAGCATCCACCCCCACGAGGAGAGTATCAACTCTTCCCGACTGCCTCACCAAAGAGGACAGAGAGGGTATGCAATATGCAGCATGATATAAAAATTTTTGAATTCATGAACAGAAAATTACAAGGATTTACCAGTAAAAGACAAGTGCTCCCTCTCAGGTGACTGAGTGGCTGAGCGGCTTCTCGGGAGGCGTGATTTCCTCGTCAACATAGCTAATCTACAATAAAGATCAACAGCTCAGTTAGATCAAGAATCGAGATACATGAATTGAAAGACTAAAAGGGAACTTGCGAATCTTTAATTGAAATTCTACAAAATAGAATTTTCCAGTTAAGGGTCTAATTAAACCTATACGACATCCTCGGTTCAAGTTAAAGGAAGATCAAATATATAAGTCAAGCGAATCAAACGCCTCCTACATAACTCACGTGCATAATCAAGCATGAAAATTCAAGGGGAAAATCAGGTTAAAAGTCATAGGGTCAAACATGCAGACTTGCAAGCTCACAGCCTCATTCCTTTATTGATGAATTCATCATTTCCGTTGATGAAGATAATTAAACTTTCTATTCATCTCCTCACAAGCTACCTGGCATAAAAAAGATAGAGGTCTGTTCTACCTTCTCCATAGATCATTTAAAGCACGTGGAAAAAAGAGGCAAGTTCCTAGAAAGATTCTAAGTGGTGACTGGGGCAATGTTTGTTGGCATAAAATTGGCGAGACTAAACCAGTGTGCATAGAGGGAGTTCAGAAAGGTTCGAAAACAATTATAGTTCTATACATAAGCATGTCAGACAATGACAAACCAAAGAAAACCAACTGGATGATGCATTAATATCACGTTGGTGGTGAAAGCATGTGGAGGGGGATCTTGTTATTTCTAAAATATCTTATCAGGTGAAGTCTAGGTAATATGACAAATGATCATGGTCTAAATAACATTGCTGGCACAGAAGAGAAAGTTGCAGTTGTGCCAAGATTATGTGGAATTAGAAGTCATGCACAAAATTTCCAATTCAATCTCCATGGAAGTGCCATGTCAGGCTAAAAACAAAAAATATATATACTTATGCTAAAGCCTCAGTAGCAAGAGAATAATAACTTAGCATATCTTAAGCATGAGCAATAATAATCTCATTGTGGACTTGAAGGGGAACGGATTAAATCAACAATCAACCAAAAAATTCAGCCAAACCCAACACAAATTTTAGTTTTTTTCCCCAAATTTGAAGAACTAGGGTTCCGACCGCCCCTAAAACAACCAAACATCCAAGACTATGAACTCAACCAAAATCGAAACAAGGGCAGTGAAACCTACTTGAATTCGAAGAAGAATCAAGAGGAGAAGGAACCCGTCGAAACAAGAACCCCCAAATGCCCTAGTTTGATGGTTGGCTAAAACCCTAGCCTTGAATCTTCTCCTTTTACTTGAACCCGAACTGAGAAAAAAAAAGAGGAAGGAGATAGGAATTTAAAGGGCTTGAGAAAGGTTTGATCTTGTTAGAACTCTTGAGGAAGAGGAGTTCTTGGATGGTTGGAACTCAGAGAAGAAAGCCGAAACCGAAAATTTGGGGAGATAAGAGCTGGAACCGGAGATAGAAGAAGGAGTTGGGGATTTTTATTCCCCTTTAAACCCCCTTCCGACCCGCGTTCTGCTCATCGGATTCGTGTCCAACCCGCGTGAGCGCGGGTCGGATTAATCCGACCCGCGTTCACGCGGGTCGGATCCATCTGACCCACGTGAACGCAGGTCAGACCCAGTTTGGTGCCCGTTTTACCGTATTTTTGCCTGATTCCGTCCATTTTCAAAATTTTCGGAATCCAACCTTATCTCCCGGATAATTTGGTGGCATTTTCACTCAGATTCGGAATTTTTGGAGTTTAATTTCATTTCCCGAATAATTTCACGGCATTTTCATTCGTATTTGGAATGTTCGGAGTTTAATTCTATCTCCCGAATAATTCCGCGATATTTTTGCCTATTTTAGAATATTCGGGACCCAACTTCATATTTTGGATGACTTCACGGCATTTTAGCCTACTTTTGGAATATTCGGAGTCCGATTTCACATTTTCGGTCGTTTTACGGCGTTTTTGCCTATTATCTGAATATTCAAAATCCAAACTCCAATTGGCGACCATGAGTTTAAACTGTTTTCCACTTTTGACGGGAAGTTCCTGGAGAATATTATGTATAATAATTCTTAAGGATAACCTGGCAACCTCCGACGGGTACATGAGGTTAAACTAATTCCCGAAAACTCCCAGGAGTACACGAGTATAAACTGGTTCTCCTTAGGCTAATGCGAAACCCTAGGGTCAATGCCGATTAGCGCGTAGCCCTAGGTCAACGCCGGTCAACGCGTTGCGATGAGAGTCAACGCCGATCGATTCAAAACCCTAAGGTCAAAACCGGTCAACGCGTAGTCCTAGGTCAACGCTGGTCAACGTGTTGCGATGAGAGTCAACGCCGATCGATTCAAAACCCTAAGGTCAACGCCGGTCAACGCGTAGTCCTAGGTCAATGCCGGTCAATGCGTTGTGATGAGAGTCAACGCCAATCGATTCAAAACCCTAAGGTCAACGTCGGTCAATGCGTAGCCCTAGGTCAACGTCGGTCAACGCGTTGCGATGAGAGTCAACGCCGATCGATTCGAAACCCTAAGGACAACGCCGGTCAACGCATAACCCTAGGTCAACGTCGGTCAACGCGTTGCGATAAAAGTCAACATCGATCGATTCGAAACCCTAAGGTCAACGCGGACCAACGCGCAGCCCTAGGTCAACGCCGGTCAGCGTGTTGCGATGCAGATAATTAATCCAAAAGTCAACTCAATAACACGAGCCAAAGTCAACTCACCAATTCCGGTTCAAGGATTCAATAACGGTTAGACGATAAACGCGGTACCGGGAAATCTTAACTATTCGACAAAATACAGAATATGCTGAAATATGGAGAAGTCAAGAATCGAAACCATCTGTAGGTCCTTTAACACCGACAGAAAGTGGGGATCCATCATATCCAAAGCGTTTCAGACTCCTCTATAAAAGAATGAGGCTGAAACACTTTGGAGGGGGTATCTGTAGGCGTCTAAAATTGTCTATGAGAGCCCGCACGAAACTCGAAACAATGAATTGGCGAGTCAAGAGGATTCACCTAAGCAGCTCATGCGCGCCAGTAAACACGTGCACGTCAAACCAGCTCGTGCGCGCCGGTCAACGCGCGTATGTCAGATCATCTCGTGCACGCCAGTCAACGCGCGTACGTCAAATCATCTCGTGCACGTCGGTCAGCGCGTGCACGTCAAATCATCTCGTGCGCGCCGATCAACGTGCGTACGTCAAATCAGCTCGTGCGCGTCGGTCAACGCGCATATGTCAAATCATCTCGTGCATGTCGGCCAGCACGTGCACGTCAAATCATCTCGTGCGCGTCGGTCAAACGCATGCACGTCAACCAGCTCGTGCGCATTGGTCAACGCGCGCACGCTAATCAGTCCGCGCGCATCGATCAACACGCGTATATTAACCAACGTGCGTTCGACGGTCGGTCTTGAGGCGAAGCATACAAATCAACGAAGCGAACCAAACACGTGAAAGGACAAGTCTCGGAAGAAAGAGAACAGAAAAGAAGAAAAAATCGGTAAACCTGCGCGAGTCGGATGGAACAAACCGACCCGCGCTTGTGCGGGTCGGATCTGTCTGACCCGCGCTGCGCAGTCTGGTACCCGATGCGCGTTTTGATGGTTTTAAAGCTGTTTTCACAGGATTTATCTATTCCAGGGGTTCCTAACTGACTTGATATCATCCCCAAACGTGATTAGGCTGTTGTTAACTGAAGATAGAGCCAAATCAATTGTTCTCATCCAAATAACCGCATCCGGGGCCTATAAATATGAGCCAACGACCTCCATTTTCGAGATCTAGAATTTTATCAAGAGGACGAGGTGCTGCTGGATTGAAGAGTGAAGGAGCATAAAATTTCAGCAAAGGTCAACAAGATCCCGGCAAATTTCGACACAAAGGAGAAGCCGTTCGAAAGATCCGAAGCCCGTACGTCCATTCCTTGAGATTAGGCTTGGTCTTAATCTCAAGAAGAGCCCTGATTTCACTTTGTCGATCTCAGCGCTTCAAACCAGAAAAACTTTCTCAGTTAAGACAAAGCTCTGCTGAATTTTCCTGTAACCGGATCTGATTCGCGGTCGTCCACGGATTAACCCCGGCACCGGCAAAGAACCCACGAAAGCAAGAGCCAATAAACGGATCTTGTGTTTATTTTCAAGAAAGTTATAATTTTTATTTTCGTTATTTGAATTCATTTGTAACGACTAAAGTTTAATGAAATCAATGATGAAGGCAGCTTTCCACGAAAACATATATTTATTATCAACTCGCAACCTAGAGTTTGCGACATTGCTTGATCAAATAATTCGATTAAGTGCACAATTTCTAGAAAATGTAATTAAAACAATTCGTCTTGACAATGTTGGAGAATTCACGTTTCAGGCTTTTAAGGACTATTTCATGTCAATTGAGATAATGATTGAGCATCCTGTAGCACATGTTTAAACACAAAATGGTCAAGCATAATCATTCATAAAATGTCTGTAATTAATAGTTAGACCATTACTCATGAGAACAAGACTCCCCATTTTGATATCGGACATGCTATTTAACATACAACAATATTTGTATGCATCACATCTACAAGTTATCATAAATTCTCCCCTTTATAATTGGCTTTTAATTAGGAGCCAAATATCTCCAATCTAAAAAATTTTGGATGCGAGTAATATGTTCAAATTGCCCCACCATAATATATTAAGATGGTACCTCCTCAAAGGAGGTTGGAAACATATGTTGGATATGACTTCCCATCTATAATTAAATACATTTAACTAATAATTCAGGATATCTTCACAACATAGTATGCCATTTGTCATTTTGATGAGACAAATTTTCTAGCATTATGGGGAGAAAATAAGCAGTTGGTGAAAGAAGTTATATGGAATACATCATCATTAAATCATCTTGATCCTCACACAAACTGATGTGAATTAGAAGTTTAAAAGATGATTCACTTGCAAATATAGCAAATCAATTGCTGGACGAACTAAATAACCTAAAAAGGTGATAGAGTCACAATAGGACAATCTGTTAATATTATAAACAATGAGTCTAGAGCATGTTTGAATCATGGTAGACTAATCGGTTCCAAAAACAAAAATTCTCAAAAAAGCAATGGAGCAAATAATCAAGATAAACTCATTGAAGAAGACAAAATTCAAGAAGAGAACCAAGACAAAAGCAACGATAAAATTCTAGAAGAGAGCCATTTATTTTAATGCTTAGATAGTTATTTTCATGGAGACTTAAAGAAATTTGGGTCTACACAAGGGGTGAACCCCTTGCAAATGTGAGTTTCTTTTAGTTTTTAAATTTTCTTATTCAATTAGAATTGCATGTTTATGAAATATTTTACTTTTAACTTGTGCTTTGCTTTCCTTGTTTACTTTTCATACTTAGTTTGTTTTTCTTATTTAATTTAGGAGTAGATTTGTTTTAATGCTTAGATAGTTATTTTCTTTCCTGTTTTGTTTCAAAATTCTTGCCTTTTTATTCATGCTTTCTTTGTTTACTCATAATTTAGGATTTAATAAAATGTGAGGCAAATTTTCTTTGGATAATTAGGATAAGAAGAAACTAGTATAACTTATTTATTAGAATTAGATTTGCTCTCTTTATGCCTTAATTATTTATGTAGAGATTAATCAATCAAAATAATAGTTGATAGAATGTTCTAATTTGATATGTTATACTTTTGGGAAAAATGTGTCGGGGCCCCAAAAGCTAAAAAATCATGTGACGAGGCCCCTTGTATTTTCCCCCGTGTGTATAAGCCCCAAAAAGCTACGTTTAATATTTCCAGGGCCCTCCAGGTCAGTACTATACAAAAGAGTTATTATATTTTGAAAAAAACCCGAGTTTGCCCTTCTCCTTCGTCCCCAGATGCTTCGCTACCACTCTTCATCACATCCCATTTAATGCAAACTATTGTAAGAAATGGAGGGAAATTTCCCCCCTTTTCCCTCTATCATGAGCAATAAATTATCTAGTTCTCCATTACTCTTCCATTACTCTTCCTCAGACCAAAATTCCCTCCATTACTCTTTCTCAGACCAAAATTCTCTCCATTACTCTTCCCTCCACTTCATAATGGTTGAAAAGGACATCACCTGCATCGTAGCTTCGGGTGATAGAGCAGTATTCATGAAGATTAACACTTCAACTACCATTCTTGATCTAAAATTTGATGTGTCAGATAGGTTAGATCTTCCATATGAATCATTAAGTTTGTCATTCAAAGATGAAACGAATGGAAGCTTCAAATTTCCTACTGAGAACGAGAGGGATCTATCGTCTATGGTGGAGCATTACCATAACATAGGATTAAAGGAGGTTCACATGCAGGCTTTCAAGGAAAAAGAGGATTCTTTAAAAGTCCACAGCGCCGTTCAAGTTCGACAAGACATGTAGGGGCAAGGATTTTTTTGATGCTAAGACCAATATTCATGTAATATTAGTTAATGTTAGTTCATTGGATTATAGCTCGGATTTGGGTGTATGTTATCTCTAATCGATTTCATGACAGTTCTATAAGCTGTGAATTCTAGTTATAGTTGTAATCGTATGAAGGAGGTCCATGCTAGTTCTTGTCCTACGTGAATGTATTAAACATGTCGGTTCTAATAGATTTATTGTTAACTATAATCTATTAGTTGTTAGTTCCAATAGACTTATTGTTAGTTCTAATCGATTTGCTATGAGATCTAGTTCAAACTGTGTTAGGTCCAACATGTTAGTTTTAAGTGAATTCATGTTCAGTCTAAACGTTTTCATGTTAGTTCTAAATGAAATCTTATTAGTTCAATTGGATTCCACGACAGTTATAACACAAGCAGTTGATGTTTTTTTGCCTTTTCCTTGTTTGTGTTATTTGTTGATGTTTCTATTGTATAGTTTATGATCATTTGTTCATGTTCTTTATATTTGCAGCTTTTCCAGCAGTATGAACTCAAAAAGTATAGAGCGTGGCCCACCGTTGTTGACGCCCACATGTGTTTCAGATAGGATCCCCAATGATAATCCTTCTGGAGATAATGTTCCGATGATTGATGACATGATTAGCAGATCAGAGAGGATTCCTGCTTGGTGGCACACTGCTTTAACCGGTGAGGGACAACGGTTTGAGAGTGCGAAGAAATTAAGATTGGCTTTACTATACTATTCCATAGCTAAAAAATTCGAGTACTTGTTTGCTAAGAATGAACCGAAGCGTATTCAAGTCTTTTGTCAGTTCAAGGAAGCCCAAAATTACCCGTGGATATTATTTGCCTCTCCAACACAAAATGAGAACAGACTTGAAATCAAAACCTTCATGGACAACCACACTTGTGGGAATTTTGGCAATAATGTAGGTCAATCTAGGGCGTCACGATAATTCATTGCGACCCAAGTATTACCCACGTTAAAGGTCCGACTAGATTTACGACATATCGATGTACAAAAGGAGTTACTAACTTCGTATAGGCTCAGGGTCGATTATAGCAAGATATGGTGGGGTAAAGAAAGAGCACAAGAGCAACTATATGGTGATGCCTATGAGTCCTACGATCAATTACGATGGTAAAAGAAGATAATATCTATAATATAGACACTAATTTCATTTATGTTGATCTTAACATATAATCTTCAATGGTCTAGGTATGTAGAAGAGGTTAAGAAGACAAACCCAGGTAGCTACATTCATGTTGAACAAAATGAGGGGAGGTTTTCAAAGCTATTCATCTGTTATGCCGCCTGTATAAATGGGTTTTTGAACGGTTGTAGACAACTTATATTTTTGGATGGTACCTTTCTGAAAGATCGTTTCAAAGGTATACTCCTTAGCGCCGTTGCATATGATGGAAATCAAGGGATTGTAGGTGTAAATTTGATTTCCCGAAAATAGGGAGCTTCGTTTGTATTAATAAGAAGGCTTATTACAAACTAATGATCAAATGTTTACGACAGAAGCAGAGGGAATGCCCTCTTTGTTTAGTGTGGGGACTTTTCGGTAGTTGTAGGACGCTTCGCTCGGTGCTCGTGCCGAGTCTGCTTCCCTTGGACGGTTCGATCGAGGTTACTGAGAGAGCTTCAGTACTCAGTAGAAGCTCAGGTTGATAGAGTTCGAATCCTCTAGTTCGTCGGCATTCGGGGCTCGGAACTAGGGGACGATGCTGCGGCGCAAGAGTATGCAAAGAGCTCGTCGTCGATCCTCCTCCTTTGATCAATCTCTCAATTGATGAATCGATCTATCGATCTATTGGCCGATCCCCCTCAGGTTGCTGAAAGAAGCTCTTAAATGGGAGAGAGACAGTTTGGCTACTCCTTGAATTATGGGATGTGACCATACACTATTCAAAGACGCCCTACTTCCCCTCTGTACCACAAACGGTCATTCGAGGAACCGCATGTTACATCAAATCGCGTAGGAGTGGGAAAGCCCCTCCTCGTATTTGTGACAGTGGCTGCTAGATACTTGAGTGGATCTGGACAGCTCATCGAGCGCCGGCGGCTCTTGCTCTCGGTTTGGACGAGTGAGGTAAGTCGCATTTATGAGGGTGCAGGCTACTCTGATGCCTATCCGCTCACTTACATCCTGAGCCATCGGGCGACCGCTTGATGGTCCTGGGACACTGTGCCCTCTCCCCATGCCTCAATAGAAGCGGGAGAATGGATGTTTCGTACCCGAGTGGGTTTGGGCAGCTTGCTGCATGCCGACGGCTCTGGCTCTCGATTCTGATGGGTGAGTGTTCGCGGGAAAATCTGTTGCTTTCTTCATTACTGATATCATTGTACACTTTAATAATCGTTTATCAAGTTATAAAGATCCGGTCTTTTTATAAGAGCCGGTTACAATGAAAATCAAAATACAAATAAAGAAAAATTACAACTTGTTTCCTTCTTTGTCGAACGAATCGCGAGCTCCTGTTTTGCGGTCACTCGCTTTGGTGGGTTCTTTGCCTGCGCCGGGGTTATTTGCCGTGGACCACCGCTAGATCCAGATCCGGGCAGATCT
>BQKN01063293.1:400887-416774 GCA_022839385.1 Asparagus kiusianus
AAACGTTGGTTTGATTCCGCGTGCGAGTGGATGCATTCCACTGCTTGGGTGCGATTTATTGGCTTCGTCGCCTCGTTAACCTGCTCCGTTGCGTATGGCTTGGCTTCGGCGTTGGCGGGATAACGGTCGTGCTTGGATACGTCGCCCGATGGTTCATTTGTTGAATCGGCGTCGTCGAGCTGTATTGTGGGACCTATAGGCAATTTTATACGCCTACAGCCACTCGTTGTATGCAGGCGCTCCGTCTCTTGGAGTCGTGTATGATAGGGCTAGAGACATTGCTACGGGAAGGCCCGGAAGTGGAGTCTTGCTTGGCTTATATCAGGCGTCAGGAAGCTCAGGAACAGGAGGTCCGTTCTAAAGAAATCACGGATTTAGAATCCATCGCCAACTTCTGGGTGGGTTAACAGCACTTGTTGGAGGAGCAAATTGTCGACCTCAATCGCACAATAGCTCGCCTGCGAGCCGAACTGGGATAGGATGAGACGAATTTGAAGGGTCTCTAGTCCAATGTCGTAAAGGTCAGCAGGAACGCTGAGGCGGAAACTCAACGCCTTTTGGCCTTGCATCAAAAGGATGTTGCCGCCAGATCGAGATCTGGAGACCGAATTCGGAAGGCGGCTGAAGACAAAGCTCGGGAGGACCACGCGAGAAGGGTGGCATTGGCCAAAGAAGAGCTTTCCTCTTTTAGTCTGTACGACTGAGATTTCAAATCCGTGCCTATGTTAAGACATTTCGCTTGTTTGTTTTGCTTTTGAAACTATGCCATGACTCGTGAAGTCATAACTTTGTTCAAATGTATTGTCTTAACGAAAAACGGGTGCATGTCTTGCTTCTCGAACGTAACATTATGACTTTCTTAATTATAGAATCATAACTTTGTTCAAATGTACTGTCTAGAAGCATCTGATGAAGTTCGTGTTTTCTTGTCACACTTCCTTTGGATATATCACTCTTCAATGTTTCTCAGGCATGGCCAACAGCGATTTCAGGTGGCACGCCTTGGGCGAAGACTCAACCCGAGTACAGGCCGGTTCAAGTGATGGTGAATTCGCGTGGAGAGCCATACTAAACTACCGGCGAGTTCGTTCAGTCCAATTCGAATGTAGGTGAGTTCACACTGAAGGTGAAGCGAGAACGGTGGCGAGTTCGCTTGAAGATTAACTTTGACTGTTGGCAAACTCAAACCGTAGGCGAAACCCCCGTGTTAGCGAGTTCGTGTTGAAGACCAACTCTGGCCGCTGGCGAGTTTAGCAGCAAACGGGACTTATGAGAAGGCTGCAGACCCAACTTAGCCTCTGGCGAGTTTAGGGTGTAAGCGAAACCTATGAAATGGCGAGTTTATGCTGCGGACCCAACTCGGCCTCTGGCGAGTTTAGGTTTAAGCGAAAACTTCTGGCGATCAGATCCGAATTAGGGTGAGTTCATACCTCAATCAGAACTCAAGCGGTGACGAATCTATCCCATAGTTGAAAACTAAAAGGGTGCGGGTGAAAACTCATGCCACGCATCTCTTAGCGGGTGCAAATGCTTGCCAGCTAAGGCTTTAGAGACGTGTCAATGCTCATTAATGGCGAAGTGACAGAATGCTTCGCCTCTTGGGCTTCATCCGATCGATCGGTTTGGGCCTCGAGAGGAATGGCCTTTATTGGCATTGAGCTCGAAGCGTCGCAAGGCATCTGGGCCGTTCGATTGCTTGAGGGAACAGATCTTGACCGTTGTGTCTTCGGATATATCTCCCGTACTCGCCATCTTTTCAGTCACATTCCTTCCTCTTTGAGAAAAGTCTGTTAGGCGAAAGACCGCTGTAGTAACCTCCTCTGCTTCATGGCCTCCGACTCCGACCATAGCACCTCCGAGGGCGTAGGCTCTTCCGCCACCGTCATCGACGTCGGTGCTCCGCCCACTTCCCTCGTGAGCTCAGTCCGGGGGTCCTCTACTCCGGACCCCGTAGCTCACCCTGCATTTGTGCCCCTCCAGAGGTTGGAGGGTTTGGTGCAGGGGATCGCCATTTCAGTCGGCGTGGGCGACGGGCGGTACTACGATGCGCTTCCTCTCGTGGAAGCGGGCTTAAGGGAGGTCCGTCGAGCGGGCGGTACCTCGCTCGCACGTCGGTGTGAGCAGGAACTTCAGCGTGTGGAGGGGTGGATGTACCGTCTCGAGGAGCTAGCCTACGACGATCCCTCCGACGTGCCACCGCCCCTCTCCCTGTGCCTCCTACTCGAGCGCGAAGAGCGGGCGAAGCAGATTTGGGCGAAGAAGGCCGAGCTCAAACGTCTGCGCAGGCAACACCAAGCGGTACTGGACCGGATGGACGCCTACTTGGATGCCGCTTTCTTTGAGGACGCCGGCTCTCTCCGCGGTGAGGCGAGGCTCCGGGAGCGTGAATGTGAGGCGAGGAGGCTCAGTGAGGCTGCCAGAACGGTGGACAGGGCGCTCCAACTTCTTCGCCAGGAGGAAGAAGGCAGCAAGGTGGCCTTAGCCAGGCGGCAGCAGGAGCGGAAGGAGAAGGCGAGGATCCAGCGGGAGGCAGATCGTGCGGCGGTCAAGGCCAAGATTGGTTCTTTTAGCCTGCTGAAATTCCTGTAATGCTCACACTGTTTAAATTCCCCCTCTCTTTTTTTGTAATTCAGTTGATGCGGGTTGCATCATAACTTAAGACTTTATGTATGTAATTTTGGCCCGTAGTGGCTCTTTGCTTTGTTTGTTCTCTGTTTTGCATGTGCCATTTCTTTTTCTCTGCTTTTGGCTGCCTGCGACATGGGGTCAGGTCAGACCTGCCCTTCGTGTTGCAGCTCTGGTAGGACTAAGAGGGCAACACTTAGCCCTAGATCAGGCGTGGTTGCTCGTGCGTGCGACCAACCGATGTCTCCAATGCTTGACTTGCCACTCGGTGGGTTGTCGCTCGGAGGTACTGTCGGGCGGGATGTCTATCGAGTCGTCCTTGATAGCTGTCGTCGTCCGCGAGGGTGACAACACAGGCGATAGTCGAGTCGTTCAGGGATGTAGGAATATGACGACCGATCGTTGTAGGAGTCATCGTGCGGTAGGCTGCTACCCATCAGTTATCCTAAGGGGATGTTAGGATAGCTGGAATAGGTCAAATAGTTCAGGGACGTAGGAGTGTGACTATCGACCGAAGTAATAACACGTCGCGTGGTAGGTTATTACTTAGGCTATGCCATTTGTAGGAATAGCGGCGTCAGTCATCGGAGGTAATCATTAACCTGATGAAACTTTGTTGCGATCGGAGCAACCATGGGGTCGTATCATCTCATTGAAGGAGACTGATAAGTTGGTTTGGTTAGAAGTGATGGTTAACATAACCGAGTTGTTTGTCGTGATATGAACGACTTTGTTGAATTCGCCATCCTATTGGGGAGGATTGGCGAATTGACTTTCGCCAGTGGTTTGGTATCACTCTGGCAATGGGGGTTTATTGTGATTTGAGCAACTCTGTATTTGCCGCGCTGTGAGCGACCTTGGTGGATCCGCCATCTTATTAGGGAAGATTGGCGAATTGACTTCTGCCAGAGGTCTTTCGTAAAGTAGGGACAGTTTAGCCTCGTGTACCAGTTGGAGGGGTGTAGGGCCAGTTTAGACTCATGCACTCGTGGGAGTTTGGGAAGAAGAGCTAAGGGTAGTACTTCTTCAGATATTTGCCGTTGATGGGCATCATGATCTTATCGCTATTAGGCTTGACGAGGCGATAGGCGCCGTTCAAGTAGACTGTCTCTATTACGAACGGTCCTTCCCATTTGGACTGAAATTTGCCTTTCTTCTTAGAGGTGAGAATCATCGGTCGGCGAACGGCCAGCACCAGCTCCCCTTCCTTGAAGGCTCGGCGTCTGACTTGCTTGTCGAAATCCTTAGCCATCCGGGCTTGGTAGAACTCAATGTGCTGTTGAGCTTCTAACCGTTTGTTGTCCAGCTCTTCAAGCTCGACGAGTTGCCGTCGGTGATTGTCTTCTACCGTCATCCCTATTGCTAAGGCGATGCGGAGGGACAGAATTTGAATTTCTAAAGGCAATACGGCCTCACAGCCGTATACCAATGAGTAGGGCGTGTGGCCAGTCGGTGTGCGAACCGTTGTGCGATACGCCCATAAGCTTTCGCCTAGTTTTTCGTTCCAGTCGCGTTTGCTAGTGGAAGTTAGCTTGGTCAAAATTTTGATGATTGTTTTGTTGAAGGCCTCGGCCAAACCATTCGCCGAAGGGTTGTAAGCCGTGGATGATAGGTTTTGTATTCGGAACTTGTCGCAAAACCTGGTGAACGCATGGCTGACAAATTGCGTGCCGTTATCATGAATGATACGTCGGGGTACGCCGTATCGGTATATGACATGGTGCTTGATGAATTTGATCACGTCATTGGTCTTGACTTCTCATAAGGGGACGGCTTCAGCCCATTTAGAGAAGTAGTCGGGTGATCGCAAGGATGAAGCGATGGCCTTTCGCCGATGGCGGGGATATTGGTCCGACTATGTCCATCCCCCATGCCTCGAAAGGCCACGAAGCCTTCGTCGGGTGTAGGTCTTCGGGTGGCTGATGCATGTAGTTGGCGTGGATCTGGCACTCGTAGCAGCGCTTCGGATAAGCGACCTTGTCGCTAACCATTCATGGCCAAAAGTAGCCTATCCTCCGCAGGCGATCCCAAAGCTTAGGTCCCGGCTGATGAGCTCCACAAGTGCCGTCATGGGCTTCGCGTAGGGCCTCTTGTGCCTCTGCCTTCGAAAGGCACCGAAGCAACAAGCCATCGTATGACCTCCGATATAGCGTCTTGGTGGTCGAATCGTAGTAGAACCTCGAGGCACGTCGTCGGACAGACTCTCGCTCCTTTGCGTCTTCGGGCAACATGCCGTACAGAACGTAATCGATGATCGGGAGACGCCAATCCTCTTGATCGGGCCGATCCGGGGTTTGATGGGTGGCGTTCGCCTCTGGAACATCTTTTAGTCGAAAGAGTCTTTGGCTGGCGACTGTGGCCCGTTGGGTCGTTCCTAAGGGCTGGGCCAAATTAGCCGCCAAGGATGCAAGGGCGTCTGCATGTGTGTTTTTGGAACAGAGCACATGCTCAATGCGGAAACTCTCAAATGATCCCACTAACTTGATAGCCGCTTTGTGGAGCGGGTTGAGATCATCATTCCTGACTTCATATTCGCTAGTCATCTGCTTAACGATGAGTTGTGAGTCGCCGTAAGCTTCTAGGTGCTTTATCCCTAACTCTCTGGCCGACTCAAGCCCTATGAGCAACGCATTGTATTCAGCTACATTGTTGGTGCATGGTTCTGTTAAAGAAAAGGCTCAGGGCAACACGTGGCCATGTGGGGAGGCGAGGACCACCCCCACTCCCGCAACAATGGAGCCGCTTAGGCCTGCACGAGACGCGCCGTCAAAGAACATCTGCCACCCCTCCGGTGATGAGGTCACATTGGCTTCGGGAGGTTCATCTGGCAGATCCTCAAATAGGTTGGTCTCCGCCCCCAGCGGGTGACTAGCCATGAGGTCACAGATGGCCTGCCCCTTGACCAATTTCTGCAGCATGAAGTGGATGTCATATTGGGAGAGCAGAAGTGCCCACCGGGCTAGACGCCAATTCAGCGCTGCAGGTTGTGTCATGAAGACCCGGATGGGGTTCATCCGGGAGACGACATGGATTGTTTGGCCAACCAGGTAGTGCCGCATCTTTTGGATGGCGAATACTAAGGCTAGGCACTCCTTTTCGATCATCGGGTACCGCTGTTCGGCGCCTTGAAAGGTCCTGCTTAAGTAATAGATGCCTTGCTCATGGCCCGCATCGTCATTTTGTGCCAAGAGTGTGCCTAGAGAATGCTCCATGGCCCGTATATATATGAGTAATGGCCTCCCTGAGATTGGCGCCGCAAGGACAGGCGGGTTTGAGAGATAAGTCTTGATTTCCTCGAAGGCCTTTTGGCACGGCTCGTCCCACACGAAGGAAGTACCTTTCTTCATTAACTTGGAGAAGGGTTGACATTTACCCGAAAGATTTGAAATGAACCTTCGGATGTAAGCCAATCGTCCTTGAAGACCCCTTAACTCCTTAAGGTTTCGGGGTGCTTGAAGCTCTTGAATAGCTCGCACCTTGTCTGGGTCGATCAGGATTCCTCTCGTCGTGACGACGAACCCGAGGAACTTGCCGCTAGACATCCCTAAGAATGACTTAGTGGGATTCATCTTGAGTTGATGAGTCCTCATAAGTTCGAACATCGTCTTCAAGTCTTGGAGGTGGTCTTCCCTACGGCGACTCTTCACGACTAGATCGTCCACGTAGCACTCGACCGTCTTCCTCAGATGGTCTCGAAAGATCATACTCATGGCGCGTTGATAGGTCGCGCCGGCATTTTTGAGTCCAAAGGGCATAACGGTGTAGCAGTACACCCCCATAGGAGTTCTGAACGAAGTGTGTTTCTCGTCCTCGGGGTGCATTTTGATTTGATTGTACCCCGAGAAACCGTCCATGAAGGACATCCTCTCGAATCCGCACGTGTTGTCAATGATGACATCCGTGATGGGCAGGGGAAATTCATCTTTAGGGCACGCAGCGTTGAGGTCCCTAAAGTCGATGCAGATGTGGATTTTACCGTTTTTCTTCAAGACCGGAACAATATTTGCCACCCAGTCGGGGTGTTGTTCCTCCCTGATGAAACCAGATTCAATCAATTTCTTCACTTCGGCCTCTATTGCCTCCATGATCTGAGGGCGAAACCGCCTCTGCTATTGTTTGACTGGTTTGGCATCTGAGCCGATGTTAAGATGATGCGTGGCGACCCACGGATCCAGGCCGGGCATGTCCTCATAATTCCACGCGAAGACGTCAATATACTCTCGTATGAGGGCAATGAGATCTTCTTTCTCCTGGGGAGGCAAGCTGCCGCTGATGAATATGGGCTTGGGGTTCGCCTCACTACCCATGTTCACCTGGATGACCTCGTCCTCGGTCGGCGGTTCACGTTGCTCAAAGCGATTGTTCCACTGGGCATTAACATGGCGATCCCATGTCTCGTCGTAGAGTGGAAGTTGTTCATCCGCCGCCATTTCGGCAGGATCCATTGTAGTCATATTGACTGTGAGGTTATCAAATAGATCCCTTACGCTGACGTCTGAGTCCCACGCCGAGGTTGCTGACGATTGATCCCCTGAACAGGCATAGTCGGAATCTTCGTTGACGTAAAAACACAAATCCGACTATGAGGAGGAGTAGCCTAAACCTCTCCTTGTCCTGTTGATGTAATTTGAGGGTTTCCCCTTAGGTACGTAAGCGGGTCGGATGACCATCTTGCGTCCTCGGCCGTAATTCAGGCCCTCTAAACGAGTGAGGTCATATCCCATGTCGCTCATCATGCGTTTCGTAATTCGACTGTATTGCGAAAACTGGGGCGCTGGGTCTTCGTCTTCAGACTCGTCCCATAGCGTGCGCAGGGGATGATCTATTCGACCGAAGATAATATCTTTTCGATAATTATTCCGGGCCGGCACGATGAACACAGCTTGTGATGACTTGACCGGCTGTGCTTTGGCGACGTATGACGAGCATACTAGCAAGTGCAGGGAAGGATCACGGTAGAGTTCTGACCATAGGTTGTTGGGTTCATCATCCTCAGACATAGAACAAGACGACACATAAGCAAAGTCGGATTTCTCATTCATGATAATTTCCTCTGCCTGAACAGCATTGATTACATTGTGACTCTCGTAACCGATTACAATTGACTCGAAGTCGTTCAGGATTAGACTATCGCCGTACTCGGGTTCGCTGTCCGCCTCGTTACCGCTCTCCAGCTCCTCAACTGGCGGTTCGACGGGGTCCTGATACAGCAGAGAGTCTATGAAGTAGTTCTCGACGCCTTTGAAGGGTTGTTTGTCGGCCACTACTGTCTTCACTTGCTCGTAGTCGTCCACGTACTTGAGACATTGGTGTAACATGGATGGGACTATTCGGTTGCCATGAATCCACGGTCGTCCCAAGAGTACGTTGTAGGAAGGCTCGGCATCGATGACGTAGCAGGTCACCTCCATCTTCATGTCGCCTATTCGGCATTTCAGGCAGATTTTGCCCAACAGCCGCGTCCCTGTGGCGTTAAAGCCAAAAATGATCGTGGTGGTCGAGGATAAACGCTTCGGCGGTATCCCCAAGTGCTTGATCAATTTTAGGGGTACGATGCTCAATGCAGAACCCGGGTCGATTTGGATCCGATCCACTTTCGCTGACCCGATGTATCCTGTGAAGTACAGCGGTCGATCATGAGACGTGCTCTTGATGAGCATGTCTTTAGGAGTGAAAGTGATGCACGGGACCCGTCTCTTGGAGATTTGGCAGTAGGTCGCACATTCTCGTTCTGCTTCTGCCTCTTTCGAGAAATGGGTGGCGAACGCCTCTGAGTCGGCCAAAGCCTCTTGCAGGGCCTCGCGAGTAGACCTGGACAACCGGAGGAGGTCGTACATGGTGATTCGTGCAGGGATGCTTTTTAGCTGCGTGAGCATGTTGAACCGGAAAGGTTGGCGGCTCGAGCTTGGCCCGGCTGGATTAGGAGGAGTCGTCGCGGCTGGCTTCTTGGGAGGTCCTGCCGGGTCCTCTGCCCTCACGGGATATTCCTTCGTGAACTCCTTTCCCGCTCTCGTGGCGAAGACGTTGGTGTCCTCCTCGGAATTGGTCAAGGCGGTTATCGCTGCGTCATCCTTATCTGGGGTGGCATAGACGACGTTGCAATGTTTTCCCTTGGCCCCCCTTGAAGGCCTTGTAGTCCATTATTCATCGTTGAGGAGGTCTGGATGGACCCACATTATCTGCCCCGATGGCAGGGTCTGTGGGACTAAGCCCTCCCCCTGCTGGTTGTGAGGATCGTCGTTGGTGATCTTCAAAACCGCCTTGGGGATAGGAATTACCCCCGCCGGAGCTTGGACTTCTGGGAGATTTGTCCCAAAGCTCAAAGTGATCATGTTCGTGGTCACCTGCTTCTGGACCTTCTCCTTCTTCAAGACCCCCGCGTCATAGAGGGCATGGAGCTTGTCCTTAAGGACGTAGCACTTGGTTGTGTTGTGGCCGAGGAATCTATGATAGGCACAGTAACTCGGATCATCGGTTTTGTCCGCTTCCTCAGGCTTCATGGCTTCTGGTAGTTTGATCCGACCACTCTTGAGCAGGGTATCGAACGTTGCCACCACTTGGTCTTCTTTGAAGTCATACTACCGCGGGGGGCGTTGCTCAAATTGTCTGGGTTTTGGCCTTTGAGCAGTCTTTAGCGCTGGGGCGGAATCGACTGCCATGATCTCTTTTCCTCTTGTTCGAGGGGGATTCTTCGGCACAGCTGGTTCCGCAGCTCCCTTCTTGGGCTGTGGTTCCTCGGCCTCCAGCCTCTTGATCATGTTTTCCACCTGTTCGCCTTGACGCACAAGCTCCTTCCACGTCTGGGTCTCTACCACGCCTATCTTGGACAAAATATGGATCTATAGGTTGTTGCGACACATCTCGATCAGCGTCGACTCAGAGACTTGGTCCCGATAATGGACGGACCGATTCCGGAATCTTTTCACAAAGTCATTGACCGACTCCGACTTCCGTTGTTTTTCAGCAAGGAGGGTGTCCATCGACACTTCCGTGTCGTTGTCGAAAAAGCGGGCCAAAAAGAGCCTCTCGACGTCGGCCCACGACTTGATAGAGCCGGGCTCCAGTTTACGGAACCATTCAAAGGCCACCCCCTTGAGGGTGCCTATGAATAGTCGCGTGAGAATGGCGTCGTTCCCCGTAAGGAATCCAATCTGCGCCATGAAGTAGTAGATGTGCTGCGAGGGCGAGCCCTTGCCGTCAAACTGCACCAAGCTAATCGGCTTGAATTTCGCCAGGTATGGAACCGTATCCCATTCGATAGGGTAGGGACGGACCACCCCCAGCTTGTTCATGTTCTGCTGGAGCTTCAACGCATTGAGCTGATCTTGGAACTCGTCGAACCTCTTATCACGGGCGCTACCCCCAGTGTGAGACGTTCCTAGCGACGTTTTGGAAGAGTAATCGGATTGCGGATTACTATTGTCTTCCGTTTCCGTCGACGGACGGTGGGGAGGTACCCACTCCTTATCCCCAGTTTGCCGGGGTAAGGGGCGTTGGGTTCTTTTCTTCTTCTTCTTCTTGTTCAGAAGCTGCTCCATCATTTCTCGTAGCGAGTCGATGGTCGCCTGCTGTTCTTCCAGCTTTTGAGCTATTGTCTGCTCGTGGGCAAGCTCAGTCATGTGTACCCCCGCTAGCACGTCCTGACTCGAGTGTGAGGTTTGGGACGTGGCTACCGCCGAATGAACTTCGTCCTCGCCATAGGAGGGAGGTGCTAGGGTAGAGTAATCAAACCCGATGCTCGCTCCCTTGCGACTACGGGTTCGCTGGTATATGCCACCATGTCCGCGTCGGGCGAACCGAGGATTGGGTCCCAGAATGGAATCTGAATCTAGGGAATTAGAAAATACCGCCTTACCCCTATCTGTCATGTTGATGGTGGTGGACGGGAGCTCTAGGTCGTCGGCAGCGCGTCCTCTTTGGCGGCGGCGCCTTTGACGAGTGGATTTTGGTCGAGAAGGTTATCGAGAGAGCCTCTCGAATACTGAAGGTTTCGTCGTCTCTATACATTGACAGTCGGCGAGAACCGTTTGGATGAGCCTTTCGCAGTGGCACTGAGGATTCGCCTCCTGTGTAGTGTGTTTGCGAGTTAGGTAATCTCGGAGGTCTTCCATGGGAGACTGGTGAATACCCCCAAGGTTAGATGGGTTGCCTGTATGATCGCACAAGAGGGTCTGGGATACACCCCTTGCTGTGCACTGGGCGGAATGCCTCGATGTAGGAGTTGGGCGAGTTTGCCTTGGCAGGCGAACTTTCGCGTCTGGGCGAACTCCAACATGTGGGCGAGATTCAGCTCTTCGCTCACGCGGGCGAATGGGCGAGTCGTCATCCATTGGTTTGCCTCTGGAGCTATCCGTCAGGTGGTCGGGGCAAAACCCGGCCACTTTCGAGGATTCTCCTGCGTGAGCAGCCTTGCGTGCTCGCGGTGGTTTATTCGCATCAGGGATGTGACCTGAGAAGCGAAGTTCACCTGAGCAGGTGGCCTGATCTTTATCTGTTGGCGCCCCTGATTTGGAGGGCCTTCCGGCACAAGATGAGTTGCCTCCTTGTCGCTGGCGAGCTCTTCTAGAGAGAAGAGTGTCCGCGTGGACTGTGGCAGTATGAATCATGTCAGAATGAACTGGTGTCTTTTTCGGGACGGGTGTTACCGAGGGTCGTTTGGCGACCCACTTAGCGGACCCTCGCCCCATGCTCTCGATCTGTGGCTCGGCCTCGAGAGACTTTGGGGCGGGTTTCCCCGTCAAGACTTGGGTAGAGCCTTCTGGCGCGGGAGCTTTGACCGTCTGAGGTCGGCTCCTGCGCACGACTCTGTGGCGTTTGCGGGACGCTTCACCACCAGAAGAGGAGGAAGACAAGTACTCTTCGTACTTGGCCTGGTCAAACTCGATCTCTAGGGACTCCACCGTCGTCCTAACAGCAACCTCGTCGAACTGAGCTACCACCATTTCGCTTGAGGAAACAGCTTCTCCCACTGTGGTCTCCATCTTCTGTAGGTGTAAATTTGATTTCCCGAAAACAGGGAGCTTCGTTTGTATTAATAAGAAGGCTTATTACAAACTAATGATCAAATGTTTACGACAGAAGCAGAGGGAATGCCCTCTTTGTTTAGTGTGGGGACTTTTCGGTAGCTGTAGGACTCTTTGTTTAGTATGGGATGTGACCATACACTATTCAAAGACGTCCTACTACCCCTCTGTACCACAAACGGTCATTCGAGGAACCCCACATTACATCACATCGCGTAGGAGTGGGAAAGCCCCTCCTCGTATCTGTGACAGCGGCTGCCAGATACTTGAGTGGATCTGGCCAGCTCATCGAGCGCCGGCGGCTCTTGCTCTCGGTTTGGACGAGTGAGGTAAGCCGCATTTATGAGGGTGCAGGCTGCTCTGATGCCTGTCTGTTCACTTACATCCTGAGCCATCGAGCGACCGCTTGACGGTCCTGGGACACTGTGCCCTCTCCCCATGCCTTAATAGAAGCGGGAGAATGGATGTTTCGTACCCGAGTGGGTTTGGGCACTTGCTGCATGCCGATGGCTCCGGCTCTCGATTCTGATGGGTGAGGTGATCCGCATTTATGAGTATGTAGGCCGGTCCGGTGCCTGTCTTGTTCGCTTGAATTGCGGACGGCTGTCTGATGAGTCTGGAGCACTGTGCTCTCTCCCCTTGCATCGCGGGAAGTAGGGGAGGCTTGTCCCTGGAAACCCGGCTTTCGACTCACGTAGGTGGACTTGGCTCTCTGCGAGCGGATTTGGCATATGAGGGCGGATTTGGACCCCTGCGAGCGGATTTTGCTCATGAGGGCGGATTTGGACCCCTGCGAGCAGATTTGGCTCATGAGGGCGGATTCACTCTACTAGGGAGCCCATGTGACTTGGCGTGTGAGGGCCCAGGTGTGCCATCGAGCCCGTTTCATGGCTACACTCCATTCTTCATCTAAGTGGATGGTCTTGACTTGTGGGCGAATTTGTTCGTTAGTCCGCCGCGGTAATTTTTACCGTCTACAGGGATATTTCCATTAGCCTATTGCATTTACGATCAGGAAAATACTGTCAACTGGAATTGGTTCTTACAAGGTTAGTTTGGGTCATGTTAGTTCTACTAGAATTCATGCTAGTTCTAACTCATTCGTTGTTAACTCTAACTTCAAATATGTTAACTATAAATATTTATAGGTTTATGATCTATTCTCTATGAAAGGCCAGATCCGTACAACCCTCCACACAAGCTAGTTATAATATCTGATGCGGATAAGGGGATCAGAGAAGCAGTCAGAGAATATTTTTCGGATGTTATACACTCTAGATGTGTTCTGCATCTAGTTGAGAATTTCAGGACAAAGTTGTGGGATTTGGGTTTCAAGGCAAAGGATACTCGGATTTTGGGCAACCTTTTGCAATCTGCTTGTTAAAAATATACTAAAGCAGAATAGAATAACTATGTGGAGGACATTAGTCTGGCGGACGAACGAGCCTACAATATTATCATGAACTACGCTCCAAAGAACTGGGCTAACGTATTTTTCCCCGGAATTAGGTAAGTTATAAGCTATGTCATTTCTTATTTCAGTTAGTTGTTTGCCTAACTAAATTAGACATGAATGCATACACTGGAACTAACTATAACCTAGTCAAAACTAACATAGGTGCTATACCCAACACTTGTAATAGAACATGGGTAAAAACCTAATTATCTGGAGTTAGAACTAACTGGGTACCATCTAGAACTATCACGAGAGAAGCTAGCACTAACAACTACTCAGCTAGAACTGACATTACAAATAACTCAGTATTTTTGATGAATTCCCTGTTATGTTATAGATATGGTCACGTTACATCAAATGTTGCAGAGTCATTCAACAAATGGATACATGAGGCTAGGCTTCTACGGATACTACAACTCGTAGAACACATACGTAAACAGATTATGGTTCGCATGAATGAGCGACGATTAATGGCTGAAAGTTAGAATGGATTTCTTTATCCCAAAGTTGAACTTGCCCTCAAATAGAACATAGAAAATGGGCGTCCATTGGATGTGTGTTAGTCTCATACAGGATTATTTGAGGTACAATCTCATAAAACTTGTAAAGTGGATCTTGACAATAAAACATGCACATGCCGCGCGTGGGATGTAACCCCGTATCCCTTGCAAACATGCATGTGCAACCATTATGTTTATGAAGATGGATGTTTACCAATTCTGTGACTGGTTTATGACGGTTGAAGCTTTTAAAAAGAGCTACGAGCCAATCCTCTACCTCATCCCTGATTACGAGAAGCGTAGCGTACCACGGGAGGAGATACAGATCCTACCACCATTAACAACAAAAAGGAAAGGGAGAAATAAGACCAGGCATATCAACAACATTATAGTTTACACCCGGCCACTTAAATGCTCTCGATGTCATGTGGAAGGTCACAACCATAAAACATGTAATGAATCTATTGCTAACTAAGTGCTTGATATGTTGTTAACTGTTTTGCTTGTATATTTCTAAACTAGTACGTTTTGTTTAATGTTGAAACTATTCTCATGTGTGATGAGAACTAACATCATCTCCACTAGCAGAAATGTTTTAAGTATAAGAACTACGTGAGAACAAATAGATCTGACAATGGCTAAGATAGAACAGACACGACAGCATCTAGAACTGAAACAATAGCAGCTAGAACCAACATTGAGTAAGCTAGAAATAACATGGCTAGAACTGACTGTATACAAACTAGAACTAGGGTAATTGAACTAGTAAGGTGTGGGCTAGAACTAGCTGTATACAAGCTAGAACTAGTGTGATAGAAGCTAGAACTAACGTAAAAGCTAGAACTAACGTAGAAGCTAGAATTAATAAGTTAGCATGAAAAAAACGCGGGCTAAGTTTAGAACTAGCAAGGTGTGGACTAGAACTGCCTGTATACAAGCTAGAACTAGTGTGATAGAAGCTAGAACTAACGTAAAACCTAGAATTAACAAGTTAGCATGAAAAAAACGCGGGTTGGGTTTAGAACTAGCAAGGTGTGGGGTAGAACTCGCAGTATACAAGCTAAAACTAGTGTGATAGAAGGTAGAGATAACGTAGAGCTAGAATTAATAAGTTTGAATGAAAAAACGTGGGTTGGGTTTAGAGCTAACAAGTCGTGGGGCAAGAACTTGTAGTATACAAGCTAGAACTAGTGTGATAGAAGCTAGAACTAACATAGAACCTAGAATTAAAAAGTTAGCATGAAAAAAACACGGGCTGGGTTTAGAAATAGTAAGGTGTGGGGTAGAACTCACAATATACAAGCTAGAACTAGTGTGATAGAAGCTAGAACTAACGTAGAGCTAGAATTAATAAGTTTAAATGAAAAAACGTGAGCTGGGTTTAGAGCTAACAAGTCGTGGGGCTAGAACTGGTAGTATACAAGCTAGAACTAGCGTGATAGAAGCTAGAACTAACGTAGAACATAGAATTAACAAGTTAGCATGAAAAAAACGCAGGCTGGATTTAGAACTAGCAAGGTGTGTGGTAGAACTCGCTGTATACAAGCTAGAACAAGTATGATAGAAGCTAGAACTAACGTAGAGCTAGAATTAACAAGTTTGAATGAAAAACACGGGTTGGGTTTAGAGCTAACAAGTCGTGGGCTAGAACTGGTAGTATACAAGCTAGAACTAGTGTGATAGAAGCTAGAACTAAATTAGAAACTAGAATTAACAAGTTAGCATGAAAATAATGCGGGCTGTGTTCAGAACTAGCAAGGTGTAGGCTAGAACTCACCGTATACAAGCTAGAACTAGTGTGATAGAAGCTAGAACTAACTTAGAAACTAGAATTAACAAGTTTGCATATAAAAAAACGTGGGTTGGGTTTAGAACTAGCAAGGTGTGGGCCAGAACTCACCGTATACAAGCTAGAACTAGTGTGATAGAAGCTAGAACTAACGTAGAACCTAGAATTAACAAGTTAGCATGAAAAAAACGTGGGCTGGGTTTAGAACTAGCAAGATGTGGGCTAGAACTCGCCATATACAAGCTAGAACTAGTGTGATAGGAGGTAGAACTAATGTAAAACCTAGAATTAACAAGTTAGGATGAAAAAACGCGGGCTGGGTTTAGAACTAGCAAGGTATGGGGTAGAACTCGCGGTATACAAGCTAGAACTAGTGTGATAGAAGCTAAAACTAATATATAACCTAGAATTAACAAGTTTGCATGTAAAAAACGCGGCCTGGGTAATAGAACTAGCAAGGTGTGGGCTAGAACTCGCCGTATACAAGCTAGAAC
>BQKN01063293.1:438630-471353 GCA_022839385.1 Asparagus kiusianus
GAAAGTCAACACATGATGACAAAAGTCAACCCAAGCGGTTCTGAAACCCTAAGGCGGACGCCGGTCAACGCGTAGCCCTAGGTCAACGCCGGACAGCGCGTTGCGACAAAAGTCAACACGTGGCGACGAAAGTCAACACGTGATGACAAAAGTCAACCCAAGCGGTTTCGAAACCCTAAGGTGGACGCCGGTCAACGCGTAACCTTAGGTCAACGCCGGACAGCGCGTTGCGACAAAAAGTCAACTCACAGTGAGCCAAAACCCCAAGTCAACACGATGTGACAAGGGTAGCAAGTTCGAAAGTCAACTCAATGACACGAGCCAAACTCAACTCACCAGCTGTAGACTCGAGACTCCGACGACGGCCAGGCGATAAACGCAGCGCCGGTACAACTTCGGTTATTCGACAAAGCACCGGATAAACCGAAGATCGAAAGAGCCGAGAGTTGAAGCGAACCACAGGTCCCTTAAACCGACTGAAGGTTGGACCAATCATATCCAAAGTATTCCGGGCTCTTCTATAAGAGAAACGAGTCCGAAACACTTTGGAGGGGGTATCTGTAGGCATCAAAAATCGCCAATAGGTCCCCGCACATAGCTCGGCGTCAACGAGCGACGATCGAACGTCACTACCCGGTTCACAAGAAATTCAAATGACGCCGGTGAGCGACTGAAGCAAACCGACGGATTACGTGAGCCGACAGAATGTCAGAATCACGAGGATACGGGTTGACCGAAAACCCCGCGATCACCGCAATCGGACCAACGCCTGCTATGCCCCGATCACCCTATGGATAATCCAACCATCGGGGCCTACAGAGCTCGCTGTCACGATTCCAACGCATCCGAAATCACTCAAATCCGAGTTCGGACGAAAAGTCAACGGCGAGTCAACAGCGGGACAACGGCACGAACCCGGGCTGAACCGGGGACACCCAAACAAGTCTCGGCCATGGCCGGGACACCCCACAGGGGGTGTCCCGGCCTTGGCCGGGACACCCCTAGGGGGGTGTCTCTCCTCTTGGGGTGTCCATATGGCCCCTATACTCTCTCTTATGGCTATAAATAGCCCCCTTAGCCCTCCATTTACAAAGGCTCTGGATTTTGCTCTGATTTTGGGTCTTGGGATTATCCTCGAGATCTGAAATCTTAAAGAAGAGCGGCGAAGCCCTGCCGGAGTGAGGAGCGAGGTCTGAAGTTGGAACAGCGAAGCCCTGCCGGATCGAGGAGTCTCCATCGTCATTCACCCCCTTTCCTTAGTGTTGCTCCTTAGCGGTGACACTAAGAAGAGCTATTATCTCGTTTTAGCCGAGATATACGCTTATAACCTCTAGATCTTGCGCGGATCGACGAGGTTCTGCTTCTATATCCCACGCGGATAGACGAAGCTCTGTCGGATTTTCCCGGAAGGATCTTGAAGAGTCGGCGGTCCACGGACATCGACGTCCCCGTCACAGGCCAACAACCCACGCAAGCGAGACCGTACCAAACCGGGCTCTCGTGTTTATTTTCGTTTAAGTTGTAACCTCTTTGTTTTCATTTTATTCTGTTGTAACGATCGAAGTTGTAGCAGATCACAAAGTAATGAAAACAGCAACTTTTACCGGAAACAGCGTCGTGGCGAGTATTACTCGACCTCCGACGATCCTTCCCCCATTCCAGTTACTCCTTAGTTTGCTTCGGGCACATCGACTGAGGTTGCCCAAGTGGTGAGGGAAGGTGGGCCTCGAGCTATTCGCCAACTGATTACAGATGCGCCTTTTATGAAGGACGCCAGCTCTACTCAGCCTCTTCGGAAGAGCGATTTCTTATTTGGTGATTCTGTCGACGACCCAGAAGCCGTATTTATTGATGCTGAGCAGTGGCTTCATAAGACCGACAGTGGCTTCATATACTTGCCGGAGATTCCTCGGCATCGCTCATTGACAGAGCTCAGGCGTCAGGCTGTGACACGGGAGATGTCGTGGCGCCTGACGGAGGATCATGAGAGTGTCCATTGTCACTCATCAGGCAGTTCCTGGCTCGAGCAGGAGTCATATCACCGGATTGCATCCCGGAGTAGTGGGACTAGATGCGCCACCACGTAACGAGCTCCTCGCCACCGCTTCTACCTTGAGGAACCGTCTTGCTACTCTAGGACGTGAGATGCCCACGACGCGTCACAGGTTTTATGGTTGGGTCCATTCTTTGGACAAGTTTTGGTGGACCCGTATGACGACATATGTCTTGAGCCGATGGGGCGAAGAGTTGCATGCTTGTGGCTTATATGCAGCTATCCGTGCCACCATGTATGGCTTGCCGGTCAGCGCGAGGCACTTCTGCGCTTTGTTCGAGCTTTATAATCCAGACTCGAACACTTTTCTGACCCGACAAGGGGAATTGGGTTTGGCTCTTCACGAGATGCACAGGATTTCTGGCTTGCCCATGGGACAGATGTTGTATCAGGAGTATTTCCCCTCTAATCATGAATTGAGCCAATTGAAGGATCGCATGCCTGACCGTTATGAGACTCTATGGGACCTCACTTGTCACTATCATATTGCTTTGGCGCAGTCCGAGCCTTTAGCAAAGAGGACCAAGGTATGTGTGAGTCTGAAGCAATTTGCTAATTACTTGTTCAAGAATCTGGAGAGCAGTTCCGGCGAGGATATTTGTGAGTTGGCCACACTCACTCCTTCAGAGGAGAACAGTCTACTGAAGAAGATTGACGCTCACTCTTACACCACTAGCAGTCCTGAGGGTGGCTTTCCTGCAAAGACCAAGTTCAAGTCATTCTTGTGGCATGCTACCGCACCGATTCGACCGATGACTCTTCTTGCCGGCTTTCTTGCTATCTGGTTGAAAAAGTACGTGGTTCCATATCAGTCTGGCGACGCCTTGCCCTTGGAGGTACTTTACCCAGCAGTTCAGCTCGCCTATAAGAAAGAACTCTCACTTCTTCCGGTGATGGTGGCTAACATCCATCGAGGACTTCGACAGCTTTACAGTGCCTTCACACGGAAGGAAACTGATTTGCCAGGTCAGATTCCCACTCTTAAGGTGGAGCTTCCGTACGCTTATTTGATGGCTTGGTTCGTCCTTCACCGCTCGGATATAATGTCGGTACCGAACGCCACAGACCACTCTGTTCTACTGTTACAGTTGCTTGAGAATGGCAGGTGGGAGGGACGCGGATTTTCTGATGTCAGACAGCAGCTGCAGGTCCACAAGTGTTGGGCATTTTCCACTTGTTTTCCACAGTTCTCCGGCCGATACGACGAGTGTTTGATAGATGAGGAGAGGCCGAGAGAGTATCGGACTCACTTAGACATCAGCTGCTTCAACTGGCTGGTGAATATTAGGCCCGGCTATCTGACTTTCCGGGTGAGGGATCAGTGCTTCATAGAGCCATATCTACCCTGCCGATTCGCTCGCCAGTTTGGCTATGATCAGCTTTACGTCGGGAATCCTCGTCAGCAGCTTCGGACCCATAGTGGTTTGGTAGACGGTCTCCGTGCATGGTTGTGGACCGTGACTGGCTGTACTGGTGCTAAGTTCAGCCTCCCGAGTGCTGATCGGCAGTTGAACCTCACTTTCTTGAGCTGCAAGTGGTTGTTAGCAGCCAACAAGACTATCCCTGTGAAGCCGATTGTGGAGCTAGAGGCTGAGGAAGCTTCTCAGGTTGATTCCCGTAGGATTCGGGAGAACGCTCGGTCATAGAGGACGCGGAACAAGACTCGTCGGATTGATGAAGAGGGCCAGAGGACATTCCATTCCACAGACGAGGCTTCAGGCGGGGATCCTGAAGATTACGATGACTTTTCCGAGCGAGGTTAATCATTCATCTTTTTCTTCCGCTTTTCAGAATTAGTAAAGCTGACAATGGTTTGATGTTTCAGGGACCATTGGTGATCAGGAAGAAGAGTTCCGTCCTCCTCCTCGAGCGAGACCTTCGACTATTGTCCCTGCTGCTAGGCGGAAGAGATTAGCCCGTAAGCCGCGTGCAGCTTCCCGAGCCTCAGATATGGACCTTGTTGGTGATGATCCTACTAGTGACGGAGGTAACATCTACCCTGAAAACCATCCTCTTGATTATTCTGAACATTGACTCATGCTTTTCCCTTCTCTATATAGGAGAACGTGGAGAGAGCGAGATGAGCCCCGATCCCGTTCCTATATCTCCTGGTGAGTCTGACCCCCTGCCTCAGGTGGAAAGATCTACAGGAGTTGCTGACATCGGGGAGAGTGTCAATGTAGGACCTGATCCCGTGAATCCAGGTACATCTAACACTGACAATGTATTTTTTAGATGACGCACAAAGGAATTTGTGCATCGTCTAATTGTTTCTGTATTTCTTGCTCCTTCAGATGACCTGCAGGAGGCGAATCCTGGAAATGAAGAGGCTAATGCACCCGTGAAAGGTAACTCATTTCCACTAGTTGTGGTCTCTTCATTCTTCTTTGGTATTTATATTCTCCCGTGTCAGACTTCTCGATTGATGACTTTGACGCGGAAGGCTTGTTTGCGGACACTCCTATGATGCATTTCATATATAGCTCTCCTCAGATTAATGACCAGTTACCTGGGGATATGTTTTTGGAGTCCACCTTCGCTGAAAATCCTGAGAATGGTTCCTTTAAAGGTATGTGTCTCCTTCTGAGTTGATTATAGGACTAGCCAATTTTGGCTAATGCAGCTATAATGTGATGCCCTTGATAATTCTGACTTTATACTTAACAGGGGTTTTTGTTGAGAATGACCCTGTTGAGCCGGCTACGAGACCAACTGCACCAGTTGATGCATCCACAGCGGTTACATCTTCATCACCCCCAGCGGCTCAAGGGGAAGAAGGTATAAGTCAACTTATTGAGGAGCGCTATTCCTTTTTCTCATTAAGACTTTTGACGGACTTCTCCCTTTTTTGTGTAGGGCGTTCTTCTCGTCTTCATGTCCTAGTGAAGGAGTTGTTATCTGACGATGATCCCGACAAGGTCGTCATCTGCATAGAAGTTCGCTCCTTCTTCTCCTTTGTGAATGCTATGATTGGCAAGCTCTTCCATGGCGGACTTTCACTTCACTAGTTTAAACCTCTCCTTAATTCCAGAGTCAATTTGATAAGGGAAGCAGGATATCCAGATTTGGCGAAGGCTATAGTTGACGATCTCGACTGCCTAGAGCATGAGCTTCAGATGTTTCGTGAGCTTTGAGATGCCGGCGCCTCTTCATTTATTGCTGCTGAGTTGGACACCCGCTTACAGTCACTGCGCGAGACTCAGATTCTTACTAGTCTTGAGATTCAGATGCAGCGAGACCGGGTAGATCGGGTTGAGACCGGCCTTGCTACTAGATTATCTTCACTTGCCGAGCTCGACTCTTCCATTATCTCTTGTGAGACCAAGATAGACCGGCTCAGAAGAGAGCTCCGCGAAGAAGAGGAGACTTTGGGTATTCTTCAGATGACGAAGGCGCAGGACCAGCAGACCTGCACGGCTTTATCTGATGAGTTGAAGTCTTTGAAGAAGAAGCTAGTTGAGACCGAGGAGACTGCTGCGAAGACTTCAACCGCCACCGAGGAGTCCATTAGAGCTGAACTTAGGCAAGCTTATGATGAGAAGCTTTCTAAGCTCAGCCAGCAGATTTTTGATCATGGGCTCGATGTATGATTTGGTTTACTGTGTACTTTGACTTCTGATTCTTTTAGTGAGACTGGTTTTCATCTTTATTTTTATTATGATTCGTCATTCCATTTGAAATGATTGACCATAATACTCATAGGATTTTTGGCAAACCCTCAGCCATCAACGGGTTTGATGAGCATTTACCGACTACCGTTTGAGTCGGGCTAGCATGCGAATTGTTTAAATCCGTTCGCATGTAACGTTATGCTCAGAGATTGAATTCTCTGAGACTTTGTGCTATGATGTCGAATACATAGACTTCGCCATTATTACGAGAATAGGCTACCCGGCGACACGTGTTAGGTGTCGGATTTAGGATTTTTGGCTAACCCTCAGCCTCTAACGGATTTGATTAGCCTTTACCGACTACCATTTGAGTCAGGCTAGCATGCGGATTATCTAAATCCGTTCCGCACGTGACGTTAAGCTAAAAGAGTTAACTCTTTTAGTGCTATGACATCGAATACGTAGACTTCGTCTTTCTCCTGTGAAAAGACTAAACAGCAACGTGTATGAGACGTTGACTTAGGATTTTTGGCAAATCCTCAGCCTTTAACGGATTTGATGTGCTCTTACCGACTACCGTTTGAGTCGGGCTTACATGCAGATTGTTTTAATCCGTTCTGCATGTGACGTTGTGCTAAAGGAATGAACTCCCTTAGACTTTGTGCTACAATTCTGAATATGTAGACTTTGCCGTTGTTATGGGAATAGGCTACCCAGCAACATGTATTAGACGTTGACTTATCCCTACTTAGGCTTCGGGATAAAGGTCCCCAGAGTTAGGCTCTGGTATCTTTTTCTACGGATAAAGACCAAACCGGCGACGCGTGTTAGGCGTCGGCATATCCTTTCTTAGGATTCAGGATGAAATTCCCCACACGTGTAAGACATGGATTTTGGTGTTATTAATAACAACCTTCCACAATGTTGAATATGTGGACAAGTGTTCTTTTCAACGGTTAAGAACAAACCGGCGACGCGTGTTAGGCGTCGACTTATCCTTACTTAGGTTTTAGGATAAAATACCCCAGAATCGAACTCTGGTATCTTTTTTCTACAGAGAAAGACTAAACCGGTGACGCGTGTTAGGCGTCGGCATATCCCTGCTTAGGATTCGGGATAAACTTCCTAGGATGAATCCTAAATTAATAAATTTTGGAAAAGGAGTTGGTGTGGGGAAGGAAGAATTTTATATTCTATTCCCCGAGCAAGGAAGGAAGAATTTTATATTCTATTCCTTGATTCTGGAAAGGAAGAATTTTATATTCTATTTCCAGTGGAAGAAGGAAACTAGAAGTGGGATCTCCACTCCGAGAATCCGGAAGATCTAGATAAACTTACCTTTAGGATTGGTTATCTGATCAGAAAATGAGTTTTCTCGTTTATCGAACTGAAATTTCAGCTTCGGTTATGACCATGAGAAGGTTTAACCAAAGAGAAAAGGAAGGGAGTTCTTTCGTTTATCGAAAGGGGACTCCGAACTGAACTTGGACCTCTTGTTCATGGAAAGAATCAAGAGGGCCAGAAGAACATTTTGATGGACTCACTGTCAATTGAAACTGATCAGTGAGGGAATTTGGAGGAAAAAGAATTATTTTGGGTTATCCTCTAGAATATTAAATGTAATATTCTTCAAGGAATTTCCCGATAAATGAGTTGTCCTGAATGTACTAGGGATAGTACTTTTTCAAAAACTTCTCATTTATTGGCATTAATTGCCTGACGCCCTCTAAAGAAATTAGGCGGTAAGCGCCGTTTGAATAGACTGTGTCTATTACAAACGGTCCTTCCCATTTGGGTTCGAATTTACCTTTCTTCTTGGAGGTGAGGATTATTGGTCGACGAGCGGCAAGGACCAGATCTCCTTCCTTGAAGCTTCTTTGGCGGACCCTTTTGTCAAAAGCCCTGGATATTCTTGCTTGGTAGAACTCAATGTGTTGTTGAGCTTCCAAGCGCTTTTCGTCCAACCTCTCGAGTTCTTCAAGATGTTTTTGATGCTGCTCTTCAGTCGTCATCTCCGTTGCGAGAGCGATCCGAAGGGAGGGGATTTGAATCTCCAGCGGTAGCACAGCTTCCCATCCGTACACCAACGAATATGGGGTAGCTCCCGTAGGTGTGCGAATAGTGGTGCGATAAGCCCAGAGCGCTTCGCCGAGTTTATCGTCCCAATCTCGCTTGTTGGTCTTCACGAGTTTTGACAAGATCTTAATGATCGTCTTATTGAAAGCCTCAGCTAATCCATTAGCAGCGGGATAATAAGCCGTTGACGAAACATCTTGAATCTTGAATTTGTCGCAGAACCTGATGAAGGCGTTGCTTATGAATTTCGGACCGTTGTCATGGATGATCCGCCTCGGCACGCCGTGTCGGTATATGACATGATGCTTGATGAAGTTGATGACGTTGTTCGTCTTCACTTCTTTAAGCGGAATGGCTTCAGCCCACTTTGAAAAGTAGTCAGTGATAGCGAGAATAAATCGATCACCTTTAACTGAAGGAGGAAAGATAGGACCGACAATGTCCACACCCCATGTCTCGAATGGCTAGGACGTGGTTGACGTGTGTAACCACTCCGGAGGTTGGTGCATATAATTTGCATGCACTTGACAGGCGTGACATTCTCGGGCGTACTCGATCGCGTCACGAACCATTGTTGGCCAGAAATATCCCATTCTTCTGATTCGATCATATAGCTTGGGACCAGGCTGATGCGCACCGCATTCTCCTTCGTGTGCTTCCTTAAGAACTTCTTTTGCTTCTTCGTTCGAAAGGCATCGGAGAAGCAAATCATCATACCCCCGGTGATATAACGTACGGGTCTCGGTATTATAGAAGAACCGTGGCGCTCTTCGGCGAATAGATTCTTTTTCCTTTACATCCTCCGGCAAAATGCCATATTGGACGTAATCAATAATAGGAAAGCGCCAATCTCGGGACTCAGCCCCGATTTGGGTTGAGTTCACCTCTTTGGCGTTTTCGCTTCTATCATCCTCCTCTTCAACCTCCATATCATATATGGGTATGCAGAGTTGGTGTGACCTTACTGTGACTAGCAGTTCAGTTTCGGGCGGCTGCGCGAGTGATACTGCTAGTGCTGCCAGTGCATCCGCATAAGCATTCTGGAGACGCGAGATGTATTCGATATAAAATTCTTCAAAAGAATCTGCCATTCTGACGGCCTCCTGGTGGTACGGAATCAGATCCGGGTTCCTGACTTCGTACTCTCCACGAACTTGGTTGACTATTAGTTGAGAATCCCCAAAAGCTTCGAGATACTCAACCCCCAGCTCCTTAGCGAAACTGAGTCCAATGAGGAGCGCGTTGTACTTGGCTACGTTATTGGAACATGGATTCGTCAGTGAATAAGCGCGAGGCATCACGTGCTTCCCTGGGGAAACTAAGACAACTCCGACTCCGGAGGAGACTCTAGAACATCCAGGGGTTATTGCCTTATTAACTGCTCTCGAAGCACCATCAAAGTACAATTGCCATACTTGTTGGTGTGAGGTGGTATTAACCTCGTGGGTTTCATCTGGCAAGTCATCATATACTTCAACTGTATCCGTTGTTGGACTTGCCGCCAAAAGATCATAAATCGCTTGTCCCTTGACCGATTTTTGCTGTTTGAAGTGTAAATCGTACTGGGACAAGAGAAGAGCCTACTTTGCCAACCGCCAATTCATCGAACCCGGTTGTGTCATGAATACCCATACTGGATTAACATTAGCGATGACGTGAATCGTCTGGCCAACCAGGTAATGTCGCATCTTCTGTACTGCGAACACCAATGCGAGACATTCTTTTTCGATCATCGGGTATCGAGACTCGGCGCCTATCAAGGTCCGACTTAGATAATAGACTGCCTGTTCGTGACCATTATCATCGTCTTGTGCTAATAAAGCACTTATCGAATGGTTCATCGCCTTGATGTAAATTAAGAACGGTTTACCTGATTTTGGTGCAACCAGAACAGGGGGATTCATCAGATATGCCTTGATATCCTCGAATGCTTTTTGGCAGGCGTCGTCCCAAATAAATGACACGCCCTTCTTGTTTAGCTTAGAAAATGGTTGGCACTTCCCCGAAAGATTTGAGATGAACCGCCTAATGTAAGCTAAGCGCCCTTGCAATCCTCTGAGTTCTCTTAGATTTCTCGAGGATTGCAATTCATTTATCGCTTTTACCTTGTCTGGGTCGATGTGTATACCCTTAGTGGTGACGACGAATCCAAGGAATTTTCCGCTGGACATTCCGAGGAAGGATTTTGTGGGATTCATCTTCAATTGATGACTCCTCATGAGATCAAACATCGTTCTCAAGTCTTTGATGTGATCTTCTTTGTTGCGGCTCTTTACCACTAAATCATCAACGTAGCATTCGACCGTTTTCCTGAGGTGTTTCTGGAAAATCTTAGTCATCGCTCGTTGGTATGTAGCACCTGCGTCCTTCAGACCGAAAGGCATCACCGTGTAGCAGAAGATACCGAGGGGCGTCCTGAATGCTGTATGCTTCTCGTCGTCTGGGTGCATCTTGATTTGATTGTATCCCGAAAAGCCGTCCATGAAGGACATTCTCTCGAATCCGCATGTATTGTCAATAATGACATCCGTGATCGGGAGAGGAAAATCGTCTTTTGGACATGCTTCATTCAGGTTCCTGAAGTCGATGCAAATCCTGATTTTGCCATTCTTCTTCATGACGGGAACAATGTTGGCTAACCAGTCTGGATGTTGTTCCTCTCGGATAAATCCTGAGTCGATCAACTTCTTAACCTCTGCCTCAATGGCTTCCATAATTTGCGGACGAAACCGTCTTTGCTGTTGTTTGACAGGTTTAGCATCCGGCTTGATGTCGAGGCGGTGCATCACCACATTGGGGTCGAGACCTGGCATGTCTTCGTAGTTCCAGGCGAAGACATCAATGTATTCTCTGATCAGGGCAATTAATTCCTCCTTCTCATCTGGGGGAAGACTACCGCTGATAAATATGGGCTTCGGATTGGCCTCATCGCCCATATTGATTTGGACTACTTCGTCTTCGGTGGGTGGTTCTCTCTGTTCAAACCTATCACCATACTGCATGTTCAGATGATGAACCCATGGGTCCTCCCACGTTGGTATTTGATCGTCATCCTCCATCGTAGATGGATCAGCTGTAGTCATGTTCGACATCAAGGTCTTAAACATTTCTCCCAAACTTGTGTCGGAATCCTCAGCTGAAGAATCTGGCAAGTACGCATCCTTAGCTTTGTTAGCAATTTGATCGATGATTTGCCAGCCACATTCGTCATCTGATGAAACATAGCCTAAGCCTCTTTTGTGATGGTAATAATTATCCGGTTTACCCTTTGGTACATATGCCGCTTTGACTGGGATACGAGAGCCTCGATCGAAGTATAAACCTTCTCCGAGTGTGAAATTGTACCCTTGTTTTTCCATGAGCATGCGCGCTTCTGGACTATACTTAGACAAGTGCAGACCAGATTTGTCATCATCTTCATCTTCTCTTAGAAAATGATCTGGCAACGGAAAATTCTCTCCTTTACCATAAATCACTTCTTTTTGTCCCCTTATCTTGGCAGGAACAATCTGGGTTGTTCCGAAAGAATGCTGGAGGCGTTTCTTCGTTACATAAGATGATCGGAGCGGCATACATAAATCAGGATTATCGTATAATCCCTTTATCGCATCATCAAGAGACAAGGAGTACTCTAAACCATGATTTATTTCAATATTGGCAAGTTGCCAGTTACAACCGCCATCTGACGACTGTTCATCGTCAAGATTGATTACAAAGGGTACAATGTCATTTAAAACAAAACCGCCATTATAATTGAATCCGGCCTCGGAATCAGCTTCTTCTCCGCTGTCCGTGCCCTGGATCGATGGTTCCGTATCGGATTCGTTACCATAAAGGAGAGAATCTGTGAAGTAGTTCTCATACCCTTTGAATGGTTGCTTATCCGCGACCACCATCCTAACCCTTCCATCAGTGTCGACATATTTCAGACACTGGTGTAAGGTAGAGGGAACTATAACATTACTATGGATCCAAGGCCGACCCAATAGTAAGTTATAGGATGTCTCAGCAACAATCACGTAGCACGTGACCTTCGTTTTTAGATCACCCATTTGGCACTTTATCCGGATCTTACCCAAAGGCCTTGACCCGCTGGTGTTGAATCCGTAAATGACCGTGCCTGTAGACGCCAACTTGCTAACTGGAATACCCAGGTTATGCATTAGGCGAAGCGGCATAATACTCACAGCGGAACCCGGATCCACTTGGATTCGGTTGACTTCGCTGGAACCAATGTACCCGACGAAGTACAGGGGCCAATCATGGTTTGAATTCCTCATCTGCATGTCCTCTTTGGTGAAGGTGATGCAGGGAATGTTTTTAGCTGCCACATTGCACTGTTGGGCTAACAGTTCTAACTCTTCAGGCGCCGGTTTGATTCGAGTGAGGAATGCTTCCGAATCGTCCAAGGCTTCTTGCAAGGCTTCTCTTGTCTCCTTAGATAGCCGCAGCAACTCATATAGCGTTATCCGCGCAGGAATATTGGCCAGCTGAGCCATGATGTCGAAGACGCGCGGATTTTTTGAACTCTCCGGTTTATCTTTTCCAATCAGACGACTGAAACGAGACTGCTTCGGATTTTGAACCTCCTCGGGCCTCCTTTCTTTATGTTTATCTGCCGGCTGTCGTCGAGCATCTTCAGCCGGTTTAGGAACCGTAATCACCCCCAGCTCTGTGAGAGTCTTGGCTGGTCCCCGTTTTGTCACCCCCTGCTCAGCTAATTGATCGCTAGGAGATGGATATTTGAAGTGATATTCATTTCCACTCCGGGTCGCAAAGACCTCCTGTTCTTCGTCAGAAAGTGGGAAAGCGGGGATTCTTTCGTCATCTTCTCCCGGGATGGTAGAGACTCCATAGCAAGACTTCCCTTTCCCCTTTGAGCTCTTCTTGGATGATGATCCTGCCCATTGTTCATCTTCAATCAGGTCGGGGTGCACCCAGAGAATTTCACCGTTTGGGGCTGTGTGTGGCACAAGTCCCTTTTGGCGTTGTCCGTGCGGGTCATCATTCACCGTCTTCATCCCGACTTTGGTGACGCGCTTTGGCTCGAACCAAGTTGTAGGCACCGATCCAAAACTGATTAACACCGCGTTTGCTCCCACATTCTTTGCAGGCTTTGGGGTTATGACTCCTACGTCGATCAATGCCTGGATCTTGTCCTTGAGGTGGTAGCAAGACTTCATTGGGTGGTGGACCGCTCTGTGGTACGCGCAGTACTTCGGGTCCGTCACCTTAGTGGCTCCTTCGTGATCTACGATCGCCGGCAACTGGATTTTGTTATTCTCCAACAAGTACTTGAAGATGCCGGGAACTTCATCATCCTTGAAGGAGTAGACTTTGGGAAACCTCGGCTCCGAAGACTTTTGCTTCTGAGACCGTTGCTGCCAATGCGGCTGCGATTGTTGTGGCGCTCGTTGCTACTGCTGTTGCTGAGGTTGCAATTGAAAAGTTTGGTTAACATCAACGGCATTGGCATGAGCTTTACCTTTCCCTTTTTGGTTGAAGTTCTGCTTCGGAGGATTTGCTGCCGGTTGGCCTCTCTCCGCCTTCTTTCTCCTGAGGAATCGCTCAGCTTGCTCTCCTCGAACCTTCAAATCCTTCCAGGTCTTGGATGGTGCTGTGCCCATTGCTTCCAACACATCCAGTGAAAGGTTGTTGTGGCAGGTCTGGAGGATGAATTCCTCAGTGATCGGGTCCCGGCAATTCATCGCCTTGTTCCGGAACCTCTTGACGAAGGTGTCGACTAGCTCCCCGTCTTTCTGCTTCTCATCGAGCAATGATCCGATAGAGATCTCGGTATCGTCATCGAAGAAGTTCGTGAGGAACTTAGTCTCCATGTCGTCCCAGCTGTTTATGCTTCCTGGCTTGAGGCGACGATACCAATCGAAGGCGGCTCCGCGAAGAGTGCCAACGAATGACCGCACCATCAGAGGCTCATTACCAGAGATGACCCCCAAGTGCGATTTGAAGTAAATCAAATGCTGAGTAGGTGAACCCATCCCATTAAACGGCGTGAAGTTAATTAGACTGAACTTCGCCGGATATGGGATTGATTCCCACTCTCTTGGGTATGGACAAGGAATGCCTGTCTTTTTTGTCTCTTGAGCGGAAATCAATGTATTGATTTTGCTCTCAAGATTTTTAATTTTTAGGCTTTCACCTGTGTCTTCACTAGCATTCTCGTTACCACCCCCCGCGTTGATGGGAGGGTTATTGGCATTACGAGTTTCATTTGTGTCTTGATCTTCCAGGTTGTTCTGGTTAGGACGACTTGGTTCGCCTTGTTGGTTCCTCAATGCTTGGATCTGTTGGTCATGCATCTCTCTCATGTTCTGCATGGCCATTTGCATTTCAAACCTAAAGCTTTCCTGTTGTTTGGCCATGGCATCTTCAAGCATCTTGGCCACTTGCTCCGCGCTTATCAAAAATGACTCGCGGGACTGTCCTTCACTGGACACGGTGTTATCAGACGCAACTGCTGAGCCAGCATCTGATTCTTCATCTCCCGAAGGTACTCTTGTTCGAACTCTACCATACGTTGCACGAATGATAGCCCCAGATTGGAGACGAGTTACACGTCGGGGTATTTCTAGAATCGTCTCGGGGTTATCCTGAGCCGATATTCCTGTGCTGGTCATATTTGTGGTGACCCTTGAATGCTCACCATCTTCGACCATTGTTCTTCTTCTTCGGAAACGCCTAGACCTGGGCTTTGGCGTTTCAGTGCTGATTCTCTCGAACACAGAAACTCTTTCAGGGACTGCCTTGACACAATTGCACTCAGATAGTACTGCTCGAATGAGCTTTGAGCAAGGACACTGAGTTTCGAACCTTCGAGGGCTCCTCTTTCTGGATTTACCCGTACCCCCGACACGATAGTATAGCTCGTCTGTTTGAAGGTTGGAGCAACCTATCGTGTGTTGGCACGCTCTCCCAGGTATAACGTCGTCGTCATCAGACGACAACGTTTCCTTCTGAGGATGAATTATCTTCTTCGGACCATTCAGAGTCACACGCCTTGAAACGCGCCTTTGTGAGCATGAATCTTCAGCGGGCTCTTGCACTTCGATGCGCAAAGTTGTGCGCTTGGGTGCCACGATTTTCTCCAAGTGTTGAGGGTTGCAGCGACTCCCAGCATGTTGCATTGTTTGGGACTTCTTCATTGGCCCCAAGCGTTCTTGGATTGGAGCTTTGCCTCGTTTCTTAGGAAGTGGACCGAGGCGCTCTAAAACTGACTTCCTCTTCTGGGATGGTCCTGCGGGATCTCCCAGAGCAGTTGCGGAAATCACCGGCGATTTGGGGGGATTCGCCGGAAGTTGAATATTTGGAGGCTGCGGTTGTTGCCCCTTGGTCTGAATTGTTGCTTCAGACTTCGGTCTCCAAACCTTACGAGTTGATGGCGGCTTCTTGACCACCTCCTTCTGCAGCTTCCGACGGGCTTCTTCAGCTTTGGCCTGTGCTTGCGCCGATAATGCGCGACGTTTGCGGATACGCTCCTCCAGCGTCGAACGGTTCCGTTTGACACGGACCCACTCCATAGTTGATGGCTTGGAGGAACCACCCTTCACTTGTTGTTGAGGCTGTTTACCTCGTTTGTTCTTCAGATCCGCATAGTAGCGGACCCCGTCAACGGACTCCATGGCCTTTGCGAATTGCTTCGCAAGGCGTTGATGCTGCCTCTGGCGGGCTCTCTTAGAGAGAGTCACCACGCCTTCAACGGCGGATTTGACCTTCTTAGAGGCCGGTAGGACTTCACCCAACGCAACTTCGGCGTCGATTGGGGTGAGGTTGTCGTTGGTGGCTTCAACTTCTTCGCACCAACGGACTTTTCTCCTGGAGAACTTCTGGGATTTCTTAGACTTGGGGGAGAAGGTAGATCCGGACGAGGACATGTACTCCTCGTACTTCTGTTGGTCGAACTCATACTCGACCTCCTCCACGACCGGGATCGAGATCCGCGGCTACGACGCTCCGGTCTCGGCAGCGAGATCGGTGGCTCCCACTGTGGTCGCCAGATTGTTCTCGGGAAAAGTTGGTGCTTTCTTCATTATCGATTCCATTGCACTCAATTAACAACTTTATGCGTTACAAAGAGATCCGGTCTTTTTATAAGATCCGGCTTACAATGAAAATCAAAATAAAATAAAGAAATCAAAATTACAACTTCTCTCTTTTGTCGAACAAATCACAAGATCCTGTTATCCGGTCTCTTGCTTTTGTGGGATGTTTGCCTGCGCTGGGGTTGTTTACTGTGGACCACCGCGCGATCTAGATCCGAGCAGATCTACGTGGTATAACGAGTATTATTTCACCAAGGAAATAATAGCCGGGAGGGATCGTTTCACCAAGGAAACGATCGCTCGAATCTCGGGATCAAAGAACCAAGCTTTGATCCGGAGTATAACGACGTAGATCTGAGGATTAGATTCCTTCGAACTCCTGCCTTGTTTGGTGCGGGTGCTCGCCAAGAACCGAATCCGAGTGTCCAAGTCTTCAAGCCTTCAAAACTCCGAGGTGAGGTCATAATCCGGAAGAGTTTCGGCTCTCCAAAAGTTCAACCAAAAAGTCCTCGTCGCAAATGATGAATCACCCCGCCTATTTATAGGCTCTCTAAACTGTGCCCGCGTGCACAAGAGAGAGGGGGGGAAGGGAGCCGGCCACCCCAGGGTGGCTCGGCTCATGCCGAGACACCCTGAGGTGGCTCGGCCTTGGCCGAGCCACCCTAGGGTGGCTCGGCTTGGGCCGAGCCACCTTAGGGTGGCTCGGTTTCGGCCGAGTCCCCCGGGTGTGTTTGGTTCCGTCATTCGGTTATTTTGCCTCTTTGTTCCCGTGATTTTGCGGTTAACTTGGTCCGGAATCGATTGTTGACTTGATTCCCGATTTGGCAGTAAATCCACTCGGTGTTTGAGTTCAAATCCGTTTTATGTTCGGACAACTCGTTGACTTCCCGAACTGTTGGATTGGTTTCGCGTGCGAACACATTCCGTCGCTTGTGTGCAATTCGTTAACCGCATCGCCTCATCATTCGATGGTTCGTTGATTTGTCGAATTATCGTGCCGAGCTGTGCTAAGGGACCTATAGGCAATTTTATACGCCTACAGTACACAGGCACAATCCTTATCTATCTTTGATGTTAACTAAAAAAGATTGAAGAAGTTGGGTTTGAGACTTTGTTTTGGAATGAGGGGTTTAGGGAGTCCGCATGCTGGTGGAAGAAGAAGAAGTTGATGGGTTATGAAGGAATGGCGGCAATGTGAGAATCGAGACGACGCCAAATTTTTCGAACTAACATGTACTTACAAGAAAGAACACTGAGACGACGCTAAATTTTTTGTCATATGACTCTTGGTTGAGCGTGTCCAACAATGCTTCTTCCATCTATAACATCAATGAAACATTAAAATTCAATATATGAACAAGACTTTATACATTATTAAGCATATATAATCTAACCTTGTCATCAAGCCGGCCACCACGAAGCAAATATAACAGCTCTTCTCTGTTCAAAGTGCTATTGGCTGTTTTAATAACATCATATCTCCTGAAAATAAGAACTAACATGGATTAGGACTAACATGTAACGAATTAGCATATAAATAGTCAATTGAACCATACTTGTGATTCTTTTGGGAGCAAACTTGGTTAGGCAATTATTTTTAGCTGCGGAGAGACTACTAGCCGATACTTCAGATGGTATCCTAAAATTATGTACAAAAGTACCCCTACTATCTATTATATGTATGCTAAACAATGCAGGGTCTGGAATGCCTTTATTTAACTCTCCCAATACCTTCCTCCTCAGCCATCATTACCTTCAAACTCAACTCATCCCAAGTGGGATATTGTTTGCCGTTATAAAAATGTGTAACTTTGTCAACTATGTGTACATCATTAGGACTTGCATGTATATCTATAAAAACTTTTTGCTTTTTCTTTCCCTTTCCCTCTGTGTATGGGGTCTTACACCATTTAGACCGCTTGCTTGCCCTTCGAACCTTCCTCCGTGGTGGGGCTGCTACAATCTCCTCTGTTTGCACATCACTTGACAGAGCTTCTAAGATTTTGTCCACCTGATGTGAAATATTAGCAATGGCCTCGATAGAACTATCTACATTCTCACTTTCTCTTCCAACATGCTCCTCTTCCCTATACACAATCTCCGCCTCTTTCTGTACATTCTCCTCAATCCTGTTATCTACATTCCGCCCTTCTCCACCAACAAGCTCCTCTTCCTTCTCTGATTTCTCCTCCTCCTCCTCTAGATTATCCACTTTCCTATCAACATTTTCCTCCTCCTTATCTATATTATCCTCAACCTTGTTATCTACAATAACCTCTACTCTATCTAAATTCTCCACAGCTTTATTCTTGGGGGGTTCCACTTCACCATTCTTCTGGGGGGCGACATCCTCCCCCTTTTCCCCTTCTATTATAGCTTTCCCCTCAGCTATATTCCCAACATCAGCTCCTTGTTCCATTGAACCAACAGCCTCCACAACTTTACCTTCTATTGTGGTGCCCTCCAAATCAACTTCACATCCATGAACAATAACATCATCAACAGGCTCCTCAGCATCATCCTCAGCCATCTTATGTTCAGATTCTTGATGGGGTCTTCCTTATGTAATCTACTAGATTTGGAAGGCTGTTCCTCCTCATCAGACCGTGGGTTCGGCTTCATATTTTTTATAATTTTTTGTTTGATATTTGCCTTCAGCACCACCGGGTCTATGACCTCATCAGGTCTTCCAAGTTCTTCAATTATTCTGTTTAGCCTGTTGATCTTAATCATAAATTCTTTACAATATGTACTATTGCTCTGCTTTGTGGCAAAGAGTAGTCGTTGGAGGAATTTAGCAGAATTTCTCCAAAAGGTAAGTTGCTGCTCAATGGGTAGATCCTTCACCTCCTCTTCATCTTCAAAAGCATTGTCAATATGTTTTGACATGATCTGAAATTATTAAGAGATTATATTATAATAAAATAGGATTATACATACATGGATATTGTTTACATTTAGCTTTAGACAACTTAGACTTAACATGATACTTACATAGCCTATTGAGAAGTTCTTCGTTTCCTTCGGCCTCACCTTCCTCTTTAACTTAGACACATGACGCACTCCTTCACTTCCCTGAATGGCAGGAAGTGCAATAATATTTGAAGGAGCATGCCCAACTTCCACAACAGGCCAATCAACTTCAGTTATTGAAGCTGATTTAGCCTTCAATGCAACGGTCCTCAACCTCAAATATGGGACTTTCCCCTCCTTTTCTGATGCCCAGTTTGTCATTGGAGGTCTGGACTTGTCAACGTAGACATATTTCTTTAACCTCGTCATCTCATAGTACCAAACCTAAAGCAAATACATTAAGCATTCAAATCAGAACTAACAAGGCATAAATTAGAGCTAACAAACAGATACTCCGTTAGAACTATTGTGACCCCAACTAGAACCTAGAACTAATATGCCTCCTATTAGAACTAAGATGAGATGCAATAGAACTAACCGACCTTTATTAGAACTAACGTGACCTAATTCTAAACTAACATGATGCCATTTAAGGCTTAGCAGCATGACCCAAATAAGGACTAATATGAATACGGCTGGAACTAACATGAGCAGAGACTAGAACTAACATGGTGAAAAGTAGAACTAAAATAGCAGAAACCAGAACTAACGTGGCATAAGTTAGAACTCACATGACATGAATCAGAGCTAGAATGAACCAAATTGAGTAAAATATGGCACTTACACATAATAGTGTCATGCAACCTGGGACATATGTGACCCCTGGCTTCTTCTTGCACTCCGCAACAACTTTAATCCCCCTGGTAATTTCTGAATAAAAGAATTTAGCCCTAGCTACCATTTTGACCCTCTCAATGCTATCCAGATATCTGAGTAGAGGTCTAGGGATACCCTCCGCGCTTCTGGGGTACCATATCATAGAGCATTGGTACAAAATTTATAGCAGAACAAAGTCTTGGATATCCTCTTCTTCTGTAGACTCCACGTGCCTTTCCAGCTGCCCTTCAAGGTATCTTCGGTGGGTGATTGTTGCTTTTTTTAACTTTTTCCCATCTTCAGTTTTGAAAAGATGAGCGAAGTATTGCAACCAGATTCTGTTTGTTGCGTCCCGGTTGATACGTATGACTTCCCCATAAGCTGGGATGTATGTATGGTTATAGACCCATTGCAAATCAAATTTAACACTTTTCAAGCACCCAGTCTTTGAATCAGGGATAGAAAATGTGTCATTGGCCCTATCATAATAACTCAGCATGAGTTCAAGTGTGGGCGATCAGATGCAAGAGCCCCAAATAAAAGGTAGTGTTGAAATATCGATCCGCGATATGCATCCCTGTGACACTGACGTATCTTCGGAGCAATACGCTTCATGAATTGCCAATAACCCCTGATATTGACAGTTAGCCTTAATGATTCAAACGCATCAGTATCAGCAAACCTTTTCCTGTAAAAATAAAAATCTCAAGTTCAATTAGAACTAACGTGAACTGAATTAGACCTAACACTAAACGGCATCTGATAGAACTAACGTCGACTGTTATAGAACTAACATGGACTCAAACTAGAACTAACATTGCCTAGCACTAACATTAGGGCACATTACTTCGAAACCCCAAATAGTGGATAACCTAGCACTTACTGTTTTTCTGGAGGGGTACGATGGCACGGCCAGCCATTGCCGTTCTTCTTTGGCAATTTCGCCATTTTAGGGCTTGCCTTTGCATTACCTTGAGGGTTTGAGTGGCTTCCTCTGCGCTGCCAACCCCAGATGAACCGTCTTTTTCCTTCAAATCGCCGAGATGAGAGATTTCGTAGTCATTTACCGATTCCGCTTCCCTGGACGATATTTTTCGATAAAAAACCTAGCCCTGTGAAAAAACTCCGTCGCGGGAAATGGAAGTTCGAGAGTTTCGGTGGCTCCTTGGAGGTAGAAGAGAGAAATAGAGGTGGGGTTCTTGAATTGGTAGGGGGCGCAGTAACCGAGTACAGTCCATCAAAGGGGCAAGTTCGTAACTTCCCATGGGGCAGTTTGCATTTAATGAGATGTGACGAAGCGTCTGGGGACGAGGGAGAAGGGCAAACTCGGGTTTTTTTAAAATACAATAGCTCTTTTGTATAGCGCTGATGTGGAGGGCCCTGGAAATATTAAACGCAGCTTTTTGGGGCTTATACACACAGGGGAAAATACAAGGGGCCTCGTCACATGATTTTTCAGCTTTTGGGGCCCAGAAATATTTTTCCCTATACTTTTTTTAAGTTGTTTGATAATCTATGCTTATTAATATTCTAGGATTATTATTTTCAATTGGTTATCTATGCATAAATTTCAATTTTATTTCTTAGAATATATCTTGACAATCTATACTTTTTTAACTAGTTTGATAGGTTATACTTTTTAATTTTAAAACTGAATAAAAAATAGAGTAATTCTTAGATCTAATAAATAGTTATCTAATGAAAAATATCCTAATTTTATAATTTAATTTTCTTGCTCCTTCTCTATTTTAGTCTCTAATTTTGTTAGTTTTCATCTTTTCTTTCTTTTTCTAATTTTTTTTAGTTGTTATAATTTCTTTCTAGATCTATTATTTTTCTATTTTCATTTCCATATATCTCTTGTTTTTTTCTTTTTATTTCTTTTATTTTATTTTTTTCATTTTAATTTTTCTTATTTGTATTTATATTCTCTCCTCTCTCTCTCTCTCTCTCTCTCTCTCTCTTTATAGTTCTATTTTATTTTCTTTATCAAAAATCTAAAACCCCTTTTTCAGCATATTTTCATAAAAATCTCTTTTCAAATAACTTCATAAAAAATAAAAATCTTTAGCTTAAAAATAAAAGAAACCGCTCCTTGTGGTTCGATATTTTTTATACTATAACTTGGTTGTACATTTGCAATACTCTATTCTAACACAACAAATTTTCAACACCATTGTCACGGAGGGGGTTATTTTTTATTTATTTTAAAATTTTCCTTTTTGAGGTGATTTGGAAGAGAAGGCCAAGCTTTACTTTCGTAACGAGAGGTAAATGTTTTTCGCTTTCACTTTTCAATTTTTAGTTAGATTCTCACAGTATAACAATTTAGATAAATAGAAAACAAAAATCAAAAGTTTTCTTTTTGTTGACCATAATAAAATCCACACTCAACTTTGAATAATTATTAAGCAAGGTAAGAAGGAAATCAAATAAAAAGTTCACTTTTGTTTTCGCTACCCTAAATAAAAAAGTTTAGAAACTTTAGCTTAGGTCATTCACTTGTAGATTGCATTTATTTTCTTAGGGTTGCATTTGTATATAAGTAGGAATCACCAAAGTGATATTGAATATTTTGATTTGTGCACATACTTAAAAATATTTTTAAGGGCATAAACCTAAATCAAGACAAGATAAGGGATTTCATCACTCTTTTCTTAGCCAAAAAATCACGTAATTTCTCACTATATGAACCCAAACCTTTAAAATTAATTGGATGTTGGTTCTTAAGGATTTAAGCTCAATAGAAAATAAAGATTTTGAGGGAAGTGAACCTATTCTCGTCTCATTTAATTTAGTTAGTATATAAGGAAAAAAGATCAGAGTTGTAAAAGCGCTCACAAGAAAAAATACAACTTAATTGGTATCTGAGTCACACTAAAGAAGAGCTCACTTTGGGCTTACTCTTACATGGCCAACTAATTAAGTGAACTAGAATTTGGTATTGCCTGAAGGAATCTTTGATTAGGAACTAACCTTGTGAAGTTTACACTTAACACTAAAGAATTAGAGTGATTGGTTGAGTGGTTTGTCTTTTATTTTGCTTAGTTTGGATTTCCTTTTCTTTTCTCTTCTCAAAAATCTTTTAGATTTTTTCTCAGGTTTTCTAAAAAAAATAAATGTTTTTTTTTTCATTTTTAGTGATACAACATTTCATTCTATTTGATTAATAATTTATTTACTTGGTTATTTTCAGCTTTGTAGTTCTTAGTTTGTTTAATGTTCAAGTTAGCCTTTTATGATAACTGTAAATAAGTTTTTTAAAAAAATAATTTTCAAAGTAGTATACTTTATGATAGCTCTAACTTAGAACTTTGTTTAAAGTAATAAAATTTTTCATGATTAACTTAGAGTGTATAACAATTCCTCTAGTTCTTTTGATGCAAAAAGATACCAAGATACATATTAAAAAAATTAGAAGAATGAAAAAAAATAGGCACCAATGAAAATCATGAAATCAAAAGTAATTCTATCATAATAAACCTAAGCTGGCTAAGCAACTAATCCCAATAGTTCTCTATACTTCATATTCTAATTCCAACTGGGTTGGGATCTATTAGCCCAGAGCTTGTTACATGATCATTTAAAAAAGCCCAATAAAATAGAAAAAATCACCAATGAATGAAGATGTGTGTGTGTGTGTGTGTGTGTGTGTGTGTGTGTGATATTCTTAGAAAATAAAATTGATATATTCTCTTGGAAAATAAAATTGATAAAGAGGCATGGGAATTGATTGGAATAAAGAGTTAACATGTTCTTTTCAGTGTTTTAAATAAACGTTACTTAGTTTTGTATAACTACAGTGAAACCATTTCTAAGAAATGTATCTTGAAGTTATACTTAAAAATATTTTTTTAAATAAAATCTAGCTTTAATTAGATTGCTTAAAGATGTCAAGTGAATTAATTCTATATTAATTCCTTTAAATTGTCAAGTTAACCAAATTTTATGGATATATTCAACACAAACCCCCACAAAACTACAATAGTCCTCTAGAGTAACCTAAATGTTTAAACAGTTATTATATATGCTAAATATAACCATGATTCCTGCGAAAGTTAGTTAATATTTTTTTCTTTCTTTCTTTTTTGTTTGTTTTTATGCTAAGGGACTAGCAAAGTTTTACAGTGGGGCATTTGATCATCATGTTTTTTTGCATTTTTATAGCCCTATTTAAAATAAGTTTCATGCAAATAAATGATTAATATTATATTCTTATCTTATTTTATAGGAAAAATGAAGATAATAAATTATAGCTCAATTAAAGATATCTCAAGCTTAAATACAGCTCATGTTAGAGCTAACTTTAAGTGGAACTAACATTAATACTTTGGCTACTTGGTCTAGTGGTAAAGCTTGAGAATTTAGAAATGAGGTCAGGAGTTCAAACCCCTGTAACTATAATATATATTTAAAGATCTTTGATTGAGAACTAACATTAATACTTTGGCTACTTGGTCTAGTGGTAAAGCTTGGGAATTTGGAGAGGGGGTTAGGAGTTCAAACTCCTGCAACTATAATATATATTTAAAAATCTTTGATTGGGCCTTCGGCCTAGGAACTCTTGGGCTCTTTGTTAGTTCTAACTCATTTTATGTTGATTCTAACTCATTTTATGTTGATTTTAACTCATTTCATGTTAGTTCTAATTCTAATTCATGTTAGATTTAACTTAACTCACTAAAACTAACGCTTATTGTTAGACCCTAGAAGGGGGGTGATTAGGATCTTATGCTAATCTAATCTAATTTTATGCCAATTAAAACTTATTAAAAATTTATTTTTGCAAGATAGATATACAATATGTTATGAGCAAGAATATACAATATGAACAAAGAGAAATATCCTAGCAATGAGATATACTATGAGATATATGCGAGGATATACAAACAACACAAGGGTAAATAATCTAAACTATAGATAGTGGGCAATATAAGCAACAAGTAATATGCAAAGACGATATAAGATATAAACATAAAAATAAGTGTGCCAATGCAATCACAAACAAACGATATGTTCACGGAGTTCGGTCCTCAAGACCTACGTCTCCGCTCCTCACATTGAGAAGATCTCCACTATCACAACCGGGTTTTCTACGCTCACCCGAATAATGTTTACACCTCACACTCGGTTTTCTAGTTCACCGAAAACTTTATAATATCACACTCTTGCAATCCCACTTTACACCCTCTCAAGTGTTGGTCTCTACTTCGTGTCACCTTCCTCAAGTGTTTGAAATTACCATCTCTCACTAGGCTTTACTACCGACCCCACTCCTTTTAGAACCGGCACCGTCTCTCACCAACTACTTCTCTCGGTGTCCAAGTGTAATACAATGTACAACTCACAATTAAGCTCACAAATATAAATTTGTTCTCCACAATAGATGAGAACACAATTACGCTCACTCTCAATGTCACAAACCCACAACCCCAAATTATACTATGAATGTAAATACAATAAGCTCAATAGGTTGTGTGTGAACAAAGAGTATCAATGAAACAATTAAACTCAATATTAAAATCTAGCTTATGGAAATTAGAATCAAAACAATAAATAGCTAGAATTGAGTTTAAGGAAACTTCTCTATAGATCAAGAGAGAGAGTGAGAAGAGTTGAATACTCAAACACTAATGGATGGAAATTAGAATCAAAACAATAAATAGCTAGAATTGAGTTTAAGGAAACTTCTCTATAGATCAAGAGAGAGAGGGAGAAGAGTTGAATACTCAAACACTAATGGATGATCTTCCTCAAGCTCTTGTGAAATTGTCTCCACAAAATAAACTCTCAAATGCTTAAAAGCTTTTTAAACAAACTTAAACCAAAACTCAACCCCTTGTTAAAACACTCTTAAACTTGTTTAAAACATTTCTCTTTTGTATCTAAAACTGAGGATATGTGGGGGTATTTATAGGAGCCCAAAAGCCAAGATAAAACAAGGCAAAAAGACCAAAAACCCAAAACTGGAACAGGCTGGAAAAAACTAGTCGTTACAGCATCAGTCGACTGACGACTTTCATTAGTCGACTAATGAGCTAACCATTAGAGGCATTTTCCAACTCATCAGTCAACTGACAACCTTATCAGTCAATTGATGATCTCATCAGTCGACTGGTCAGTCGACCAAAACAAAACAAAAACTTTTTAACATTCCAAGTGATTTCTTCAGTCAACACATCAGTCGACTTACGAGTCGACTTACCAGTCGACTGATAACAAGTTATCAGCCTGTTTTGAAACAGAAATTTGATTTTCAAAACTCTTTTAAAAATAGTAAATAAAATCAGAAAAATGTAAAACTTTGAAAAATAATTGTAAACATGATAATACACATATTATAAAAACTGGTTTTCAAAAATCACTTCCTATTTGAGAAATCTCTTCATTTTACAAAATGGTTCAAAACATGAAAATGAAACATACTTGTTTTGTCATTTTGACTAAACCATGTTTTGAAAACTTTATAAACTGATTTTATAGACTTGATAAAAGATACAAACTATTGTTGTTATGTCTATAACCTAAAAACTCAATATTATGCAAAAATAAAGTTTTGTACAATATGCATTTAACAAAATGATAAATATGAAACATGTATATATATGTAAACAATAATATAGGTTTCATATTTATATAAACTTGTAAACTATAAAACCAAAACTTGTGTATATATACATAACTATATATATACATAGAAACCAATAAAATGTGTGTGTATATGATATTGAACTTAAAGTATCTAACACACATAATATAAACCCTAAACTAATTATACTCAAGCTTGTGATCTTCAATGAAGCTCTATCTTATTACACTTACGGATGAAGCTTGAACTTAGATCTTCAACTTGAATTACAAGGCATCAACCACTATTCCTCCAACCTCCATTGGATATGATCGTGAATACTTGATTCCATCCATCCTCCAACATGTTATTTATCTACAATAAATAGATAAACACATACACTAGACAAACAACGTTAGTCGAAAATTATTTGTTAAACATCATCAAAACAAGAAGGCCAACACTTATATTAGAAATAACACTAGCTGGAAGTAGAACTAACATGAAATCAACTATAACTAATAAGAGAACCGCTAGAACTAATAGGAGCTCAAGTAGAGCTAACATACCACTAGAACTAACGTTTATATTAGAAATAACACTAGCTGTAATTTAGAACTAACACGACATCAATTAGAACTAACCCGAACGCCACTAGAACTAATAGGGGCTCAACTAGAATTAACAGACCACTAGAACTAACGCTTATATTAGAAAAACATTAGTAAGTAGTTAGAACTAACATAACATCAGCTATAACTAACACGAGAGCCACTAGAATTAACATAGGCTCAACTAGAACTAACATACCACTAGAACTAATACTTATATTAGAAATAACACGAGAACCGTTAGAACTAACATGGGCTCAATTAGAACTAACATATTACTAGAACTAACGCTTATATTAGAAATAACACTAACTGGAAGTAGAACTAATATGAAATCAGCTAGAACTAACACAAGAACCATTAGAACTAACATGGGCTCAACTAGAACTAATATACCACTAGAACTAACGCTTATATTAGAAATAACACTAGCTGGAAGAAGAACTAACATGACATCAACTAGAACTAACACGAGAGCTCCTAGAACTAACAGGGGCTCAACTAGAAGTAACATACCACTAGATCTAACGCTTATATTAGAAATAATACAAGCTGGAAGTAGAACTAACATGAAACCAGCTAGAACTAACACAAGAACCGGTAGAACTAATATGAGCTCAGCTAGAACTAACATGCCACTAGAACTAACGCTTATATTAGAAATAACATTAGCTGAAAGTAGAACTAATATGAAATCAGTTAGAACTAACACGAGAACTACTAGAACTAATAGGGGCTCAACTAGAAATAACATACAACTAGAACTAATACTTATATTAGAAATAACACTAGGTGGAAGTAGAACTAACATGAAATCAGATAGAACTAATACGAGAACCGCTAGAACTAATAGGGGCTCAACTAGAATTAACACTTATATTAGAAATAACGCTAGCTGGAAGTTAGAACTAACATGACATCAGCTAGAACTAACACGAGAATCACTAGAACTAACATATCACTAGAACTAACGTTTATATTAGAAATAATACTAGCTGGAAGTAGAACTAACACGCATAATTCTTTTATATTATTGTTTGATGTTGTTGCCTTGCGATCTTAGTCTCAGATAGCGCTTCGGTCACTTCCACAACAAATTAAAGAAAGAACTGATAATAAAATAGCAATAACAATGATAAAAGAGGAGAGGAATTCACCTCACTTTTCATTTATAATTTTCAGAAACAATTACAAATAAAATGTTTTAAAAAAATTTCCATGACAAAACAATTAATAAAAATTCAAGGTAACAAATTAAAGCCCAACGTGCTTGATGCACGGCAAGTCCAAGCCAATCGAGCTTTTAATTAACAACCTAGCTAGCGATTTGATTAAACTAACTAGCTCTTGACGAAGCCGTCAATAAACTTGGCTTTGGCGTCCTTCGGCCATGTGACGTCCCCCAGCCAGTTCTCGATCAGGAAGAGGGACGCCTCCTTGTTGATGGGCTCGTGTTTTTTGACCCACTCGGCCCTAGGCCTGGGGTCGCCGTTGGGCCCCCTGTTGTTGTACTCGGTGTAGTAGCAGGTCTGGTGGAAGTCGGCCCTATCCCAGACGGCCCAGCCCTCGGGCCTGATCACGTCCCCGATCTTCGACTACATGATCATCGTCCTCGCCTTCACCTTCCACGGTCTCCCTAGAGCCTGATCATTTTCAGTGGCTATGGTGGAAGTGTGAGAGAATGAGAAGTTGAGAGATAGAGGGGTGAGAGAGAGAGAGAGATGTGATTAATGATGGAGAAATTGGGAGTAAATAGGGAGGACGCAATAACCGAGTTCAGTCCCATTAAAGGGGCAAGTTCGTAACTTTCATTGGGCTTTTTTTGAGATCCGATACTTTGGGGTCTCGTCTCAAATACTGTGTGTATTTGAGACATATCCATATGAGGTAGAATACAAAGGGTCTCGTCACGTAAAAATTTTATTTTTGGGGCCTCGACACAATTTTCCCTTCCTACTTTGTCCTCGCTCGTTTCAGCCTGTTCTTTTTCTTCTTTCGCAGTTGTCTCTTGGACTAAAATATAAGAATAATCTCAACAAAAGGTTGCATAATATTTTTCATAAAAAAATAAAAATGCGTTGCAAAGTCTGCTTACGTTCTAAAAAAGTATAATATCAGTCTATATAAGAGGACAAGAAAGCAACTATTATAATTGAATCAACTTCATGTTGGGTAACACGAGGTTAGATTGCAATTAAAAAACCTAACTTCCAGTCTATAGTCCTACATTCCTACTATGACAACATGACTCTCTGTTCCCCCCCTCTTTTTCTTCTTAATTTTAGCATTTCGTTGATAGCTTAATGTCTTCGAGTACCATAATGGGCAAGTGGTCCTGAAAATCAAAAGAGACCTGTGAGTCAAGTGATTCCATTTTGAGTATCTTAAGACCGACCTATGGGGGCCTATGGCTATGCGTGAGAGACTGGCTCTTTTGAGTACTGCAACCACGTTCTCAATGATAAAATCGAATATTCGTATTTATATTATATTAATTGTCATAATTGTTAATTAGTATACAATATTACCCTCTAAAGTCCAAATAAGGACCACCAGGCAAGAAAGATAACACTCCCTACGAAGAATCTAATAATTAATTATTTAAAAATCAAATTATTTTTGGTCTCACGCTCACTAGCTGCGCTGTCTCCCAGAATATGAAAAAGTGTAAATTGTAGCTATTCCTCCCAAACTAAATTTTCAATTATTTCCGCATAGTTGTTTTTCTTTATTTTTTTTGTTTTTAGGGGTTGTTCGTTTGCTAAAAAAAAGAGAAATGAAGGATTTGAAATCTGACAACAGCGCCACATAGGATTTTGATTTCAAGACATTTCCATTCCCCGCGTTTGGTTCGCTGTGTTATTTAAAGAAATGAGGGGTGAAATGGAGTGTCACGTCAGGTTTTGTAGAAAACTCATTTCAGACCAAAATGGGCTGAAATTGGTGAGAAATGTCACTTCAAGCAATTTTTAATTGCTCAAAGCACTGTTGAAACGACGGCTGAGATTAAAATGTAATATTTAATTACTCAAAGCACTATTGAAACGGCGACTGAAATGATATTTCTTAATTTTTGGATGTTCAAACAAACCTAAAAAATATAAATCCTTGTTTTCTAGCCTATGATTTCAATATGAAACAAACCAAATAAATCAAATAGGGGAAACCCTCTGAAATGTCCAGAAATAATTTTCAAACACTGTTTTTAGTTTTTATTTTTTTCGGAAATATACTAAACAACCCCTTATATGAAACCACCATAAAAATTCGGTGAACCACCACGATAATATACACTGTTAACAAAATATCACCAAGTAATAATTTTATTCGTGTTTGTATAAATAATATGAGGTTTTATACAAAACCATCATAAGATATAATGATATTTGGCGGAACCACAATGAAATTCTCATTTTTTTTTGTAAAACCACCATAATACCATGCATGCCCTGTTAACAAAGTATCACAGAGTCATAAATTTTATATATCTTATATAAGTCTCGATTAAATACTTTTATAGTGGGAGCCAGGTACCCATCACTATCAGTTACTATATTTTCTCTGCGAACAAGAACTCTTATTCCTTAAGGTACCGTTTGGCAAAGGGTTAAGAGAGGGGTTAAGGAGACTTAACCCCTTCTTAAACTGCCAAACACAACAAATCTATATAAGGGTTAAAGTGAGTTAATCCTTCATAATTTGCCAAACATAAAAAATATAGAAGGGTTAAGTTAACCCCTCTAGAGGGGATAAAATGAGTCAACCCCTCAAAATGAGGGGTTTACTAATACTCCTATTTAGATGGAATAAGAGTTAACCCTTCTAATTATAAAGAAAATAGTCAAAATCATTGTTATTCCCAAACACTAAAACTGATCATAAGGGCTAAAATAAAACTTATTTAACGGGTTAATAATTTAGTCATTCGGATTATCAAATGGGCTATGTACATTAATCCTTCTATTTAACCCCTCTTCATTAACCCTTTGCCAAACGGGACGTAAAGGGTTAGTTAACTCTCTCAAAATATTTCGATTCCCCGTGAACACTCATCCACTCACATCCACTCACATGCTGCAAAGTTTATTCTTTACGACCATGGTGGGATTTTATGTTATTTTGTACTCTTATTTGATAGATATGAATGGAAATTTCAATCTCCCCGTAACATTCATCCACTCACATGCTGCAAAGTTTATTCTTTACGAACATGATGGGCTTTTATGTTATTTTGTACTCTTATTTGATAGATATGAATGAAAATATAATTTGTTTGCACTTTGTTAACTGATCATATTATTATCGAGGTTTTGCAAAAAACTAAAAATTTTGTGATAGTTTCTCGAAATACCACTATATTTTATAGCAATTTATATAAGAAACCCAACACATTATTTAACATAACATGGATAAAAACTATGACTTGATGACATTTTATAAATAGTGCATGTTATCATCATAGTCTTATGAAAACTAGAAATTTCGTGGTGATTCCTAAAAAAGTCACCATATTATATTGTTGTTGATGTATGATATCAAACAGTCCAATGAAGGGAGGGATTAATAGAGGTCATCTAACCTCCAAATATCTAGTTCTGGAGTAAGTTGTTCTTCTCTGCACAAGTAGCAAATTGTAAGAGGGCGGGGTTGGGTTCCCTAATTGTTCCTCTGATGACCAAGTCAGTGATTTGCTTGAGTGGAGAAGTAAAATGAACTGTAGCAGTTCTTAAGCTCAATGAATAATAATTAAGATCTTACCCTATTGTTAAAAATAATACCCTATTTACAGTGATGGTATAAGGGTAAAATTGTAATTTCGGCTGAGCATGGGATGGCGGCCACGTCAGTCTCTGCTTTACAAGTGTCGGCTGACGTGTGGAGGAGAGGTCACTTCGGTATTTAATGTGAAGTGATTGGGGGTGTGTAATGCTGACGTGGTCTGATGTATCATAAAGACTATTGGGGGACAGAGGAATGATGATGCTCATAATGCATTTAATTTCATTTATTGCAAGGTGATTGATCACCAATGCACTGGAGGGGGCTCGAGACTCGATGCATTTCATAGCCTTTCTACTCATCCAGTGGTCAAGAAGTACTGCCTTTTGAGTCACCCTCATAAGGTTTCGGCCGATTAGTCGATCGAGTGGAGTGACTAAGTAGTCGACTTAGCTAGGGGAAAACATGTAACATCTTTTAGGTTGCCTGTAAAAAACCCCAAAAATTTGAATATTTATAATAAATAATAATAAATATGTTACATTATGAAAAAAATGATATTTATTAATGTTTAAGTATGCTAGGAATTTATTTGAGATCAATTCAATATATATGTGTGAATATAGAAGTGATATCATGCACACGTGCACGGGCCTGAATTTGGAAAAAACGACCAATTAAAAGTATATACATTTTACAAACCGAAACAGTTGGAATCTGGAAAAACTTAAAAGATAAAAGTTATAGGTCTCTTCAAGAGCTTTCCAAAAAATCTTATATCACCTCATTCCTAGGTCGGACGTGAACGTTATGATCATGTGACGCCCCTGGGTTCACGCAAGGCTGCAGTCCAAGGTGAAACCAAGAATGTCAAACCTGCCATGCACCACACCGTGCAACAACATGTTTCACCATCATAATTAACATCTATCTAGTGGAATCAATAACAGGTGTAGGTACAAAAGCAAGTAAAAGATAATACACGAAGGGCTGATGAAATGATAGTGATCAAATAAATATCTCATCATCCAACAAATAGAAATACGTAGTCAACGACTGAATAAATAAACCGGAGTTCTTAACAAGTCTCAAATACAACCAGTCAGAGTGAAGGAAATAAGGCATACAGCCTTTACAACATCTATGAAATAGTCCTCAAACGTCTAACATCAACTACAGTGGAGCCCAAGGTAAATAATACATAGCTAGAATGTAAAGCTGAACACTAAAGTGGTCCGCTATCAACCTGCGACACTCCGTGCTCCTGGCTCGTGACCTGAAAGGGGGAGGGACAAC
>BQKN01063293.1:483013-498128 GCA_022839385.1 Asparagus kiusianus
AAGGGAATTATTCATTATTAATAATTCACACATATATATTATAGAAAATTTTGGCGTTTTATAGATCAAAATACCGAATGTTATTTTCCTAGTCTGACTAGGTTTCCTGGTTCGGGTCAAATAGGTTTGTTTCGGGTTTGCCTCTATAATACATGTGTCTTTCACAAAAATTCCATTCTTTTATCATATCTATGAACTCTAGCAGCCACCCTCTCCCCTCAAAAACCCTATATCTTTTTCTTATGGATTTTGAGAGCTTTGTGAAACACAATATCGACACGAGGGCGAGATCTTCGACGTGTGATAAGGGAGAACGGGTTGTTTGTGCTCATGGATTGCTTGCTATTTAATTTAGAGGCTTAGAATGACATTTGAGGCAAGATTATCTTCATCCAAACTCATCCCCATAGTTAAATAACTAGTTTAGATGTTTAATATGTGTTTTTCATGTTTAACTCTTAACTTGTGATGTTGGAAAATCAGATTTTTTTTATGTTAAAACTTAAACCAATGCTATATTAGTAATCTTTTCTTGCTGTTTATGATAGTATCATGATCATGATCATTAGGTTATTCATAATTTCATTTATATATGAGAAATTTAAGAGATGTGTTAAATATATATTTTCTGCAGAAAACTACAGCACTTGTATAATCTTTAACTGAGATTTTAAGATATCAAATAAAATCTAAATTTAACTAAACTAGTTCCAAATGAAATCTATATGTATTTATTTTCTAAAATAGAAAATAATTCTTAAAAAGATTTTGTATAGAGAAAGAAATGTTCTTTTTACTAACAATATGTCCTGTAGAAAAACTACTACTCATGTATAATGTTTAATTAGAGATTTGGGATAATAAATGAACTCCAAACTGAACCAAACTTATTCCAATTGAAAGATGTGTGAATGTAGTTTTCAAAACAGAAAACTATTTCCAAAAATAGTTTTTTAGAGAAAGATATGTTCTTTTTACTAACAGAAGTCCAGTCTGTTTTTTTTTGCTCATTTTGTGGAGCTGTGTTGCGTCATTTTGAGATGCGTTCGCGGAGTTTTAAGCTGCTTGATGTTACACGTATAGTCATGAATATATTATGCTACATATTTGAGAATCCCAAGGGGATTATGATAAGTTTTGATTTGATTATATTTGAATTAGATATCGTTCATACACATGTTGGATGTTGTTGATGAGCACAGCTCAGTACTATATGGGATAGTGCATCGACATACTAGATATACATAGTTTATATATGAGGTGGATATCATTGATGAGCTTAGTTTAGTACTACATGAGGTAGTGCGTCGATACAGGCTATTGAGTTGGATTTTAGGATACTTGATCTAGCCGTCCATCCCACACTAGGGTGCGATGAGGCTCGTGAGCTGTATTTCTAGGATGCCTATTTGGTAGTCCGTCCCACACTCATGTTACATACTAAGATCACAATAAGACTAATGAGACGTGTACATAATTCAGGATACCTACAGGATAGTCCGTTACACTGAGACAATTTTTTAATAGCCTAAGTGTAGCAGATGTCGGTTATGAATAACAACAAATATATCATTAGTAAATCTCTTTAATTTCTCATATAAAAACAAAATTTTAAAGAACCCTAATGATCATGATTATAAAACTATCATAAACAGTAAGAAACCCATATAGATCTAACAATTTTTTAAAGATCTAATAACAAAAATCCAATCTTTTCACATTAGATTAATATCTAAGCATCATATTAAACATATTACTTCATAAAACCATGTTTTAAACTATGGGTAAGGTTTGGATACAGATGATCTTGCCTTAATCTCATATGCAAGCCTTTGAAATTAACATCAAGCAATTCACAAGTGCAAACAACCCATTCTCCCTTGCTACACGTCGATGATCTCACCTTCGTGTTGGTGTTGTGCTTCACAAAGCTCTCAAAATTTATAAGAAAATATCTAGGGTTTTTGAGGGGAGAGGGTGGCTGCTAAGGTTCATAGATATGATAAAAGAGAGGAAATTTTATGAAAAATATAGGTATATATAGAGGCAAACCCAAAATAATCTTGTTTGACTCGAACCAGGAAACCTAGTCTGACTAGGAAAACTACCTTCTGTAGTTTGGCCGTAACATTATCATCTGAAATCAGAATGAGGTGATCTAAGATTTGTTAGAAATCTATTAAAGAGACATACAACTTTGGTCTTTTACATTTGTCAAAATTCTAACTATATCTGTGTGTAAAATGTTAAAACTCTTAACTGGTCATTTTTCCCATATTTCTCTTCGTGCATGTTTTGTTCATTTGCACTAATATATTCATATATATATTGAATTGATCTCAAATCAATTCTTATCATACTCAAACATCAAAATATGTTATTTTTCATCATATAATATATTTATCAATATTTATCATAAAATATTTAAATTTACGGGGTTTTACAATGAGGTAGTGCGTCGATATTCTAAAGTACAGGCCATTGAGTCGGATTTTAGGAGGCTTGATCTAGCCGTCCATCCCGTACTAGGGTGTGATGAGGCTCATGAGCCATATTTCTAGGATGTCTATTTGGTAGTTCGTCCCGCATTCATGTTACGCACTTAGATCGCGATGAGACTAATGAGCCATGTACACAGTTCAGGATACCTACAGGGTAGTCCATTGTACTGAGACAATTACTTGATAGTCTAAGTATGATAGATGTCGGTTATTAATACGACCTATCACTGAACTATATGATCATTATACGTTACTTTTAAAAGTATACAAAATTATGTATTGGTATTTTATCTCCCCAATGATAGTGGAAGATATTATAAATACGTTGTGTTGATGTCTTAATTCTTTTACTGTTTTCTTTACTTCTCAGTTTGGAACAATGATTAGAGATTCACAACTTGAGACATATGGTATATTTATAAGGATTTCCTTGTTTGGATTATTTCGCTCGACGTACCAGTCTCGTGTTGTGGATTTTTAATTGTTAGTTTCATTAGATTGTATTTTCTTAGTTCGATATTAATATTTAGATATCTACAATTTGAGACTTATGGTATATACATGAGGGTTTCCTTGTTTGGATTATTTCGCTCAACATATTATGTCTCGTGTTGTAGGTTTCTAAATATTAATCCACTTAGATACAGAGAAAATGAATCTAGGTAGACTGTGTTTAATAAATAGAGCATTCACTCCATCTAGCAGTCCTTCCCCTAGGGGCGGATAAAGGTAATCTTGCTGTAGCGTTCGCTCTTGTTGTTATTTTTTTTAAAATTACTTTTTAGGTAGTTCGGAGTTTCGGAGAGCCACACGGTGATGGAGTTCTGGCATAGTCGCCGTCGCATATTTTTACTTGTAGAGATTCCAGTTTTGAGTTTTATCCAGACATTAGAGTTTTATTTTCATATTGTAAAGGTAGTGTGCCTTAGTACAATTTTTAGTTGATTTTTGTTGAGACATTTTTATTATTCAGATATCAGATGTATTATAGTTAAGACATGATTCTTTTTATTTATGAGATATCTCTACTATATCATGTTTATTACATTTATTCCCTTTATTTTGTCTGTTTTTTACCTGCACTTCTATTTGGTTCCACTAGAGGATATTGTTGTGATTGGTGAAATGTGTTTATGCATAGTATGGGTGCATGACAGGTTTGACATCTCTGGTTTTACCTTAGACTGCAGCCTTGTGTGAACCCAGGGATGTCACATCGCCGACATATGACGCCTTTCGGGTCATCACGTGACGCCTTTCGGGTCGTTGGTTAATTAAGCAGTCATCTTCGTAAGATGTCAGTGTGTCGAGTCGACCGAATTGGGCCTCTGATTATCTTGAAACGCAGACTTGATTGGAGATTATTTTTCATCACCAAAATGGTTATAACAATTCTGATTTCATAAACCCTAATTTTTTCCTCCATCACTTTTCCCATGTACTTAATAACAATTAATAATTTTGATAATAGAGATGAAACGACATTCCTATTCGACATTTATTTTTAATAATAATAAAAAAAATAAATGTATAGTAATAATAATAATAATAATAAATATTGTAAAGTATAATAACAATCAAAAATATTGAAGAAACAAATTTAAAGAAGAGGATTGAAGATTTGATTGAAATGGTGGATACTTTTTTAGTATTTTTAATTTTACCCTTTAGTCAGTTGCTCACATTTAGAGACAATTAAGATCTAAAAAAATTCTCTTGTCAACTCTAATAAAATCCACTGTCCACTTGAACAACTACTAATAAGATAATAAAATTTAAACAAGAGGTCTCTCTTTCTCATATTTGTTTGGTAGTTAACCATAATTTAAAAAGTATTTTTTTTTTGCATGTTTTTATAATTGTTTTTAATTCCTAGGGTTGCATTTCACATAGTTCAAAGGAATTCACCAAAGTGATTTGAGTATTTTGATTTGAGCACTGACTTGAAAATACTCTTAAGTGTAATACCCCCTAATTAAGATAAGGTGAGGGATTTCATCATCATTTTTTGGTCCACAAATCACTAATTTCTCATTACATAAACCATATTCTTCTAAAACTCATTATATATTAGCCCTAAGGACTTAAACACATTAAGAAACAAGAAATCCTTAAGTAAACTGGTTTAAATTTACTTGAATTTATTGGTGTCTAAGGCAAGATTTACGGGCTGTGTAAAGTACTCTACAAAGGAAAATATACTTAATTGATCTTTGGCTCCCTCTAGTACTATCCTTACCTGGCTAATTGCCCGATTAAACTTCAATCTTTTCACTCAATGAGTTATTAGTGAAAGAGCTGGTCTAGTTGAGTCTAGGCTTAACATAGAATTAAGGGTGATTATTTCAAAGTGATTGCTTTTGATTTGCTTAGTTAGGTTTTTCTTTTATCCTTACCCTTTTTCTCACTAATCTTTTAGTTCTTTTGGAAAATTTTCAAAAATAATTTATCTTAGTGTGTACATGTTTGGATTAGAAATAATACAAATCGATTAATCCGTGTTGAAATAATTTTAAAATAAAAGAATAACATATCCTAATCCACAAGTTCTTCAAGACATGAGTTATCCTAAAGAAATTGAGTCAGAGCCAAGTTTTGAGGAGATTTTTGCTGATGAACCAAAGATACTAGAGAGGTTAGACAAAAGATTCTCTGATTTTAGCTTTGAATTTTTTTTATTAACGAGCTTAGGTTTCTAAAAAATATAGAACAACCAGCTTATTATATCTCATTCATAAATCTTAGGTTTGAGAAATTTTTTAAAGAAGAACTAGTTATGTTAGGACAACTTTTTATTCATGTGGAAGCTTAGTTCAAATCTAAGACTTGCTTTCTGTTTGATCAACACCAAGAATTTAAAGTGCATAACCCCCTTTTTATCTGCCTTCAAATGCTACACAAATTATTAAAAATTTCAGAAAGAACAAAACTTAAGCACATCATTAAGTTTATTATTCTAGACTTATTTAAATCCGGATAGAATTTTTAGCAATAAGGTAGGAATTGATGTAGGACTCGAGCTTTTCATCTTAAAACTTTTATTCTACATCTTTACTCTTTATCTCAAAATTACAAGGAAAAAATTATTCTTCTCTCCTTTAAGAGTTTCAATGTTCTTTTGAAAAAAGAAGAAAAAAAGAAGAGAAAAAAAAAGAAAAAAGTTAAAAAATAAAAATAAAAAGATAAAAAATTTGAAAGAAAAAAGAAAACTAAAACTAAAAATAGAAAATTTGGCTACACCCTCCTAATACTAGAGGTAATTGTAGATTGTTACCATTGTTCAAGGTCGATAGAGCAAATGTAAGTATTTCATTTTTTTCTGTTTTACTTTATATATCACATAGTTTGCATTGAGGATCATGTAAAATTTAGGTGGCGGGATGGGGACTAGTCATCTTTTCTATTTATTTTATTATTTATTATTTTCTTTTTCTTTTTTTTCTTTCATAAAAAATTATCATTTGCCAACTTGATAGAGTTAATTAATAATAATTTATTTGATAAATTTTAAACTTCTAATAATTAGTTAGTTTTATACTCAAGTTAATCTTTTATGATAATTTTAAATAATCTTCTTAAGAATGATTTTCAAGTATTATACTTCACCAAAGTCCAAATATAGACCTTTAATTGAAGCAGTGAAAATTTTGCATGTTTAGCTTAGAGTAGAAAATAATTTTTCAAGTTCTCTTGATCCAAATATTTTTAAAGATATATATATACACACACAGACATATATTCATATATATTAAAAAATTGCAATAAAGAGTGTGAAAAATGGGCATTAATAAAAAGCTTTTATACTCCAAGATGATTCTATCTTATTAAGCCTAAGTTGGCTTAGTGATTAAGTCCTGTTTCGGGTCTTTTTTATTACAATTAACTCATATTACAATAAAAAAATTATAATAAAATGAAGGAAAATTTTGTATTAGTTGCATTCTTTTCTACCCGCTGATGAAGCATCGATCTTGTACTCTATTAATTGTCTGACTAAGATAATGAGTCTCTTGCTATTGATGATTTCCGATCTCTTGAAAGATGTCGCAGTCTTCTCTAGGGAAACGCTAGAGATTCGAAATGCCAAGTCCGCGTGTGTGTCTTCTATTTCTTGATGATTATCCCCTCTTTTAAAATGAGTAATCTTCTTTCTTATAAGCAGAGAGAGAGAGAGAGAGAGAGAGAGAGAGAGAGAGAGAGAGAGAGACGGTTACCCCTTGAAAATAAACGTTCAATTAGCAAAGTTCACTAATAACTTCGTGGGCAAAGTTCGCTAAATGAGTTTGAGTGAAATTTCGTGGATGTGGATGGGCCCTCCTCTTTAGATCATTGTAGGCGTATAAAATTGCCTATAGGTCCCTTCGCACAGCTCGACACGAGGAATCGACAAATCAACGAACCATCGAGTGACGAGGCAACGAGGTCAACAAATTAAACGCGATCAACAGAATGCATTCGCGTGCGGAATCAATCCAACGGTTCGGGGAGTCAATGAGTCGTCCAACCAAGAACGGACTCGGATGAATCGCGATCGAACTAAGATCAACTTTGGACTCGAACTCAGAAGTGGATTTACTGCCAAATCGGGAATCAAGTCAACAAATCGATTCCAGACCAAGTCAACCACAAACCCAAATCACGGACAAAGCAACAACTGAACGACGGAACCCAAGACACCCAGGTGGCTCGGCTGCCGAGCCACCTCAGGGTGGCTCGGCATGAGCCGAGCCACCTTGAGGTGGCCGGCTCCCCCCCCCTCTCTTGTGTGTGTTGGCCACACGTGCGCACGGGCACAGTGACGCTTGGCTATAAATAGGAGAGGGGGTTGTTCACTTTAAAGGGTTGGATTTTGGAGGAGGCGAATCCCTGCAGAACTGAAGACTCAGATCTTAAAAAAGATTCAATCTTTGGGGACTCGAAGACTTGCTCATCCGGATCTGGTGCTCGGCGATCGTCAACGCCAAATAAGGCAGGAGTTCGAGAGGACCGGATCTCAGATCTACGTCGTTATACTCCAGATCAAAGCTTGGTCTTTGATCCCGAGATTTGAACGATTGTTTCCTTGGTGAAACAATCCTTTCGGCTATTATTTCCTTGGTGAAATAATACCCGTTATACTGCGTAGATCCGACCGGATCTAGATCTCGCGGTGGTCCACGGATAAACCCCGGCGCAGGCAAACAACCCACGCAAGCGAGCGACTGCAAAACAGGAGCTCGCGATTTGTTCGACAAACAAGGAAACAAATTTATAATTTTCATTTCTTTTTATTTGATTTTCGTTGTAACCGGATCTTATAAAAAGACCGGATCTTTGTAATCGATAAACTGTTACAAGAGTGTACAATGGAATCAATGATGAAAGCTACAATTTTTCTCGCGAACAATCATGGGTGACGTGGCCCAAGTGAGTGTCTTTTGGCAAAGTACGCATATAATGACGTTAGCGAACTTCGACGGTGAGTTCAAATTTATTACATAATTCGGCCCGTGACTTGGCCAACATAATGATGCCTTTCGACTTGTTCCAGAGTTTAAAATGGAACTCAAGACATCATTGACTTGGTCGGGCCGAGTTGAACTACGCAGTGAAGTTCGCATGCTCTGTTAGGCGAGCTTCACTATAGCTTATTGTGGGTTCGAGTTTAGGCCCATTTAAAGTATTTAGCTCATAAGGCATTTACTTCTTGGATCCAAGCTAAATCATTAGCCTGGATAATATATATTTTGTCCACATATAAGTTTGAGGAGTATTTTTGTACATAATGACATAAGCCAATTAGGTTCGGATCTATTGGCGCAAAACTCGCTATATGGTTATTTAGAAAGCCTGATAATGTAGAACAAAGTCATTAAGGAATAAAACAGATATAGAAAAAGAAATTTTTTATATTGTTATATTTATACATATGTTCTTGAAAAAGATTTGATCAAGAGGCTTGAAATGTTTTATTTGAAATAAAGAGTTAGATGCTCTTTTTAAAACTTTTAGTTAAATTTCTAAGTTTGACTTGGTTTTGTATAACTATAATGAAAAGATTATCTAAGAAAATTGCTTTGGAATTATTCATAAAAATATTTTCTTAAATATAAACTAACTTTAATTAGGTTATTTAAATATATCAACTGAATTAATTATTTATAGACTTTCTCAATTTGGTAAGGTGACCAATTTTTATGGGTATATTCACTACAAATACTCATCAGACTACAACTCGTCCACTAAGGTAACCTACAGGTTTAAAAAAATTATTGTATGTGCTAAATACAATCTCGATTCTTACCAAAGTGAGTTAGAATTTTTCTTTCTTACATTTTTATTTTCTTTCTTTACTAGAAGACTAGCCAAACTTTAGATGTGGAGGTACTTGATCATTACATTGTATTGCACTTGTATACTAATATTATCTATTTTATTTGAATAAATATATCTACAAATAATATTTTTATCTTAATTTGCAGGTAGTAAAGAATTATTAAATAAAGGCTTAAATGAAGATTATTTTAAGCCTAAAATGTTAGCCTTTTTGTTTTGATGATATTTTACAAACAATCCTTTGTCTAGTGTTTGTGTTTTCTTATTAGGTATTCTAGACAAACAATGATGTCGGAGGTTAGATGGAATCGAGCATTCACGATCATATCCATTGGAGGATGGAAGAAATAGTGGAGTGAAGCCAATGCATTCAAGTCAAAGATTCAAGATCAAGCTTCATTTGCAACCAAGTCAAGCTATATTGAAGACTTTCAAGCTTGGGTAAATTAGTTTAGGTTTATACTTGTATTAGTTTCTTATACACACACACACACACACATACACACATACAAGTATTAGTTTCTTATACACACACACACACACACACACACACACACACACACACACACAAGTTTTGGTTTTTGATTTTCATGTTTATATAAATATGAATTTGTGAAAATGTTGAGTAATTAGTTTATAGACTTAATAACAATAGTTTATCTCTTTTATTAAGTCTGTAAAATTATTTTATAAGAATTCAAAATATGGTTTAAGTCAAAATGTTAAAAACATGTATATTTAGTTTTCATGTTTTGGACTAGTTTTGAAAAATTATGAGTTTTCACTATTAGAAAGTACAATTCCAAAAATTCTTTATGTTACATGTTCATTATCATGTTTATGAAAAATTTCCAAAGTTTTATATTTTTTGGAATTTATTTGCTATTTTTAAAAGAGATTTGAAAATTAGATTTACTGTTTATTTCAGGCTGATAACTTGTTTTGAGTCGACTGATGGTTCTTATCAGTCTACTGATGAACACGTTTGGAAAGTGTAAAAGTTTTAGTTTTTGCGACTGATGAACTATCAGTCGACTGATGAGTTTATCAGTCGACTTATGAGATCTTCAGTCGACCGATAAACTATGAGCTGCCTATAATTGTCAGCTCATCAGTCGACTGATATTGTTCATCAATCGACCGACGACCTCTAACAGCTAGTTTTTTCAGGTTTTTATTTTTTGTCTTTTTCTTTGCTTTTTGTAAAACACTGAAAATGTGAATATTTTGTGATAAATAATAATAAATTTGTTATACATTGATAAATAATATATTATGATGTTTGAGTATATATGTATATATGAGTGCAAATGCACAAAAATATGCATGATGTATAAATCTGGAAAATAATAACCAGTGGAGAGATTTTGTATTTTACACATTGATACAGTGTGAATATGGAAAAACATAAAAGACAAAAGTTGTAGGTCTCTTCAGCATCTTTCCAAAAAAGTCTTTAATCACCTCATTCCGAGGTATGATATGAAAGTTATAGCCAAAATACCAAAGAGTATGTTTCTAGTCAGACTGGGTTTCCAGTTTCGGGTTTCGGGTTTTGGGCTGTATTTATTTGGGTTTGCTTCCATATATATACATGTTTATACATGAAAAACACCTCTTTCTTCTGTGTTCCAAACCCTAGCAGCCCCACTCCTCCCCTCTCAAACCCTAGCCCTAAACTTGAGTTCTCGAGAGAGTTTCATGAGGCGAAAAGCGAGGAGAAAGCGAGATTTGTGGCGTTTGGCATCGAGAGATCGTTTGCTGATTGTTTCAGAGGGTTGTCCATATGATAAGGCAAGATTATCTACATCCAAACCCTTCCTTTAATAAATATTATACTTTTAATGGTTAAAGTGACGGTTTTTTATGGTAAAGTTTAACCCAACATGATAAAGTTTAGATTTTTGATGATAAATCTTTAAACCATGATAGATCAATAAATTCTGTCACATTAACATCACACCTCTGACAATCAATCCTTTCATCACGTTAATATTACACCTCTGATGATATTATGTTAACATTACACCCTGACAATCTACTTATCAATCCTCTTCAATAGGATGATAAGTCCATAAAGTTGCTCTGATCGTAACAAATTCTATTACATTAACATCACACCTCTGACAACCAATCCTTTCATCACATTAATATTACACCTATGATGAGATCATGTTAACGTTACACCTCTAACAATTCCTTGCTATTTATGATAGAAATATGATCATGATCATTAGGGTTATTCATAATTTCGTTTTTAATTTATTAATCATGATTAAACCATGTTTAAACCCTAATTTGGTAATTAAATGATTTTTTATGTTGATTAGAGATGCTTAAAACCCTAGGTTTGGGGTAAAACAAGATTTGAAAACGTGGAAAAACAATTGTTACATCAGTTTCAAGTTTCATACAAGTATATTTATGTTAATTTTTTTCGATAACTAGGGTTATTGTAAAGAATTTGATTATTTGGGTTGTTAAACTTTATTAGGTTAAATCAAGTTTAAGTAAATCATGAGATATTTTTCTGATATGTAAAAATAAAGTTTTTCGACAAAATTCATGTTTTTGATGAGTTAAAATTTCTGCAAGTTCAAAACCTAAAAACCTATTATACTTCTGCGCGGTCGACCGTGGTGGACGCGGCGGTCGATCGTTGGGCGATGTTTTTGTGCAGGAAGCTCTTTGTTTCTGTGCGGTCGATCATGGTGGATGCGACAGTCAACCGCTAGACGGTATTTTGTGCAATGTCTCTCTGCTCATTTCACGGTCGACTGTAGTGGTCACGACGGTCGACCGCTAGACCTGTTTGTGCATGTGCATGTTGTTTACATGTGTGTGTGTGACCAGCGAGTTGTCTAGATTATCTGGTATTTTAATACATTGTAAATTGTGTATTCTACATATGAGTTGATTATGGAGATGAGTTTAGGATTCACTCACCGAGACACGAGTGTGAATAGTATATATGCATTTTACTTACATTATTTATTTGTATTACGCTCATCATATGCAATCCTAGTGTTGGACATTTATCTATTGTGGCCCATGTGTTGGACCATAATCATATGCAGTCCTCGTGTTGGACATTTACTTATTGTGGCCCAAATGTTTGACCTTACTCATATGCAGTTCTAGTGTTGGACATTTATCTATTGCGGCCCATGTGTTGGACCTTAATCATATGCAATCATCGTGTTGGACATTTACCTATTGCAGCCCATGTGTTGGACCTTAATCATATGCAGTTCTCGTGTTGGACATTTACCTATTGCGGCTCATGTGTTGGACCTTAATTATATATTGTCCTCGTGTTGGATATTTATCTATTGCAGTCCATGTGTTGGACATTCATCATATATAGTCCATGTGCTGGACACTTATTTGAGTTGTCTTATCTAATATTTAGCAGGTGAAGTCCATGTGTTGAACACGTATCTGATATCTATCAGGTTTTATCTGATATGGTTTGAGATGGAGTTGTCTTTTCTTATCATTCCATGTAGTAGCTTTTGGATTGGTATTTAACTATTCACAATTTAAGCTAACGGAATATTCGACATACCTATGCTCTATTGTGAATTTCTAAATATCAACATCCATTTATTTCAGAGTAGATGATTGCTTATATGTATGTATTAACAAGTATTTTCCTTATATACGAAAAAAATGATCTACGTAGGCTATGCTTAATAGATAGAGCATCCACTTCATTTAGTAGCCCTTCCCTGAGGGCGGATGGAGAGCACTCTGACGCTCTTGTTGTTATCCTTTTTTTATTTTATTTTAACTTTCAGGTGGCTTAGAACATCAGAGGGCTGTAGGATGATGAAGTTATTGCATAGTCGCTGTCACATGAGTTACTAGTAGAGACTTCATAGTAGTGTTATTTTCATTCGGACGTTAGAGTTTTGAATCATATTTTGTAAAGACTATGAGCCTTAGTTACATTTTTAGCTATTTCATGTCAAGACATATTTATTTATTTCGGATATTGGATGTAATCCAGATTGTTCATAGAGACATGATTTATTTATGAGATACTCCTTTCTATATCATGTCTGTTGTAGTTATTTCCTTTCTTTTACTTGTTTTATACATACACTTTACTTTGATTCCACTAGAGGATATTACTGTGATTGGTGAAACTTATTGTTTTCGGGAAAAGTTGCTGTTTTCATTGCTTTTGATATCTGTTACAACTTCAGACGTTACAACAGAATAGAAAGTCGATCTTTTTATAAGATCTACTTGTGCAATAAAACAAAGATTACAACTTTAACGAAAATAAACACGAGATCCCGTTTTGGTGCGGTCTCGCTTGCGTGGGTCTTTAGCCTGTGACGGGGATGTTGATATCCGTGGACCACCGGTCAATCAGATCTGTTCCGGAAGAATCCGGCAGAGTTTCGTCTATCCGCGAAGGGATATAGAAATAGAACTTCGTCGATCCGCGTAAGATCTTAGAAGTTTTAAAGCTTATATCTCGGCTAAAACGAGACACTAGCTCTTCTTAGTATTACCTGCGAAGGGTAATACCAAGGAAAAGAAAAGAGGGGGTGAATGAAGATTGATGAAGAACTCTCACTCCTCGATCCGGCAGGGCTTCGCCGCTTCAAAATTCAGACCTCGCTCCTCACTCCAGCAGGGCTTCGCCGCTCTCTCCAAAACTCCAAGGCAAGAGCAATTCCAAGCCAAGAGCAATCAAAATCAGGGGCCTAGAGAATGGAGACCCAAGGGGTCTATTTATAGGCATAAGAGGAGGCCTAGGGGCTGCCCAAAAAGCGTTTCGCCGTAAAAGCAACCTCCAAAAAGCGTTTCGCCATGAAAGCAACCTCCAAAAAGCGTTTCGCCGTAAAAGCAACCTCCAAAAAGCGTTTCGCCGTAAAAGCAACCTCCAAAAAGCGTTTCACCGTAAAAGGAACCTCCAAAAAGCGTTTCGCCGTAAAAGGAGGCCAAAAAGCGTTTCGCCGTAAAAGGAGGCCAAAAGAGGGGGGGACCAAGGCCATGTGGACACCCCTAAGGGGGTGTCTTGGCTTTGCCAAGGCACCCCTCGGGTGTTTCGAGCCTGCCGAGATATCCCAGGGTGCCCCGGTTCAGTCCGAGGTCCTGCCGTTATCCCGCCGTTGTCCCGCCGTTGACTCTTCATTGACTTTTTGTCCGAACTCGGATTTGACTGATTTCAGATGCGTTAGAATTCTGGCGAAGAGCTCTGTTGATCCCGATGGTTGGATTATCAGTGGGATGATCGGGACATGGCGGGTGTTGGTCCAATTGCGGTGATCGCGGGGTTTTTGGTCAATCCGTATCCCCGTGATTCTGACATTCGTTGGCTCACGTAGTTCGTCGATTCACTTCAGGCACTCACCGATGTCATTTGAACTCTTGTGAACCGGGTAGTGATGTTCATCGTCGCTCGTTAACACTGAGCTGTGAGCGGGGACCTTATCGGCAATTTTCGATGCCTACAGATACCCCCTCCAAAGTGTTTCGGACTCGTTTCTTTTATAGAAGAGACCGGAATACTTTGGATATGATTGGTCCAGCCTTCAGTCGGCCTAAGGGACCTGTGGTTCGCTTCAACTCTCGACTCCTTCGATTCTCGGTTTATCCGGTGCTTTGTCGGATAACCGAAGTTGTTCCGGCGCTGCGTTTATCGCCTGGCCGTCGTCGGAGTCTCGAGTCTACAGCTGGTGAGTTGAGTTTGGCTCGTGTCATTGAGTTGACTTTTAAACTTACTATCCCTATCACATCGTGTTGACTTAGGATTCTGAGTCACTGGGGGTTGACTTTTTGTTGCAACGCGACGATTGGCGTTGACCTAGGGTTACGCATTGACCGGCATTCGCCCTTAGGGTTTCAAATCCGCGTAGGTTGACTTTTGTCATCACACGTTGACTTTTGTCACCGCGTGTTGACTTTTGTCGCAACGCGCTGTCCGGCGTTGACTCTTGATGCAACACGCTGTCCGGCGTTAACCTAAGGTTACGCGTTGACCGGCGTCCACCTTAGGGTTTTAGAACCGCTTGGGTTGAGCTTCGTCGTCACATGTTGACTTTCGTCGTCACGTGTTGACTTTTGACGCAACGCGCTATCCGGCGTTGACCTAAGGTTACGCGTTGACCGGCGTCCACCTTAGGGTTTTGAACCACGTGGGTTGACTTTTGTCGTTACGCGTTGACTTTTGTCGCTGCGTGTTGACTTTTGTCGTAACGCGCTGTCCGGCGTTGACCTAAGGTTACGCGTTGACCGGCGTCCACCTTAGGGTTTTGGAACCGCGTGGGTTGAGCTTCGTC
>BQKN01063293.1:498138-520536 GCA_022839385.1 Asparagus kiusianus
CTAAGGTTACGCGTTGACCGGCGTCCACCTTAGGGTTTTGGAACCGCTTGGGTTGACTTTCGTCGTCACGTGTTGACTTTCGTCGCCACGTGTTGACTTTTGTCGCAACGCGCTGTCCGGCGTTGACCTAGGGTTACGCGTTGTCCGGCGTCCACACTAGGGTTTAGAGCGTCGACGGTTGACTTTTTGTCGCAACGCGTTGAATGGCATTGACCTAGGGCTACGCGTTGACCGGCGCCACCCTTAGGGTTTTAGAACGTCGACGGTTGACTATTTGTCGCAACGCGTTGAATGGCGTTGACCTAGGGCTACACGTTGACCGGCGCCACCCTTAGGGTTTTAGAACGTCGACGGTTGACTTTTTGTTGCAACGCGTTGAATGGCGTTGACCTAGGGCTACGCGTTGACCGGCGCCACCCTTAGGGTTTTAGAACGCCGACGGTTGACTTTTTGTCACAACGCATTGAATGGCGTTGACCTAGGGCTACGCGTTGACCGGCGCCACCCTTAGGGTTTTAGAACATCGACGGTTGACTTTTTGTTGCAACGCGTTGAATGGCGTTGACCTAGGGCTACGCGTTGACCGGCGCCACCCTTAGGGTTTCAAATCGTCGAAAGTCAACTTGTGGAATTCACCAACATGTTCAACCATCGGCGAAGAAAATGAACATCGGGGGATTTAAAAGACGATTCGGGGGACCAAATAATCGTCCGGGGGGTCAAAACCTGGGCGAAACACCCCGGGGTGCCTCGGCAAGGCCGAGACACCCTTGGGGTGTCTCGGCTTTGCCGAGACACCCTAAGGGGTGTGTTGGCAATTTTCCGCGGTCCCCCCCTCTCGTTTGTCCTTTTCCCCATTTGAATTACCCCTTTTCACACTTGAATTTTCAAGAGAAAGAGGTTTTCTCCTCTTCTTCTTCCTCCAAGCCTCCAAGTTCCCCATTGATTTGTTCTTGAGAACCCATCAACTTCTCCTTAAGATTTTGGATTTTTGTGGGCACCCCATTAGCCGAATTTTGGAGGGCTTATTTGCAAAATAGGACTGAAATTCGTGAGGTTTTTTTTGTGCAAAAAATGGCGCTGGAATTTTGAGGCTTGGATTCATGTCCATTTGATCAAAAGAGGTGAAGGGTGCTTTATGCAAGAGAATCAAAGGATTGTTGAGGGGTTTATTTGCAAAACAGCCCATAAATGTTTTAGAGGGACTTATTTGCAAAAGGTCTGAAATTTAGGGCTGAAATCCCAAGATTTAGACCACAAACGTATAACCAAAGTTTTGGTAAAGATATGTGGGAACTAACCCGAAATTTGTGGAGGGGTTGCAGGACCAACTGTTAAAGCTGATTCATCTGCATATGTGGATCCCATTCTGAAGTTGTTGGATGCTCGAGTCACGAGACCAACTAATGGAGCTGGTGCGTTAATGACTCGCATTTATAGAATTTTTGGCAAATTCTCAGCCATCAACGGGTTTGATGAGCCTTTACCGACTACCGTTTGAGTCGGGCTAGCATGCGGATTGTTTAAGTCCGTTCCGCATATAACGTTGTGCTAAAAGAGTTAACTCTTTTAGTGCTACGATATTGAATACGTAGACTTCGTCTTTCTCACGGGAATAGACTACCCGGCAACGCGTGTTAGGCGTTGACTTATCCCTACTTAGGCTTCGGGATAAAATTCCCCGTACGTGTGAAGCACGGATTATGGCGTTATTAATAACGACCTGCCACAATGTGGAATATGTGGGCTTGTCCTTTTTAACGGTCAAGGACTAACCGGCAACGCGTGTTAGGCGCTGACTCATCCCTTCTTAGGCTTCGGGATGAAATTCCCCAGAATCGGACTCTGGTGTCTTCTTCAATCGGTAAAAGACTAAACCGGCTACACGTGTTAGGCGTAGACTTTGGGGGATTTTGAGGGTTGAAAAGGTGGTGTCTTTTCTTAGGGCAAAGACGAACCCGATGCGGGAGAGGAAGAATTTTATATTCTATCTTCAGATACAAAAGGAGACTCGGGGTGGGATCTCCACCCCCAGCATCCAGAAAGGTGAAACTAGAAGTGGGATCTCCACTCCGAGAATCGAAGAGATTCAAGCAACCCTAACTTTTATAGGTCTGGTTGCTCAAATTGAAAGTGGACCTCTCGTTCATGGAAAGAATCGAGAGGGGGAGCTGGCTTTGGCTCTAACTTTAATAGGTTTGACCAAGTGGGAAGTGCAGAACGATCATAACTGTAAGACGGTTTGATCGTTTGATTTGGGGACCTCTCGTTCATTGAAGGAATCAAGAGGGGATTTTGGTTGTGGTAAATGATGAATTATCCACCCCCAGCTTTTCTTGCAAAACTGGTTTTGTATCAGCTGCATGATCGGGTTATCCTTAAAAATACCACGTATGGCGTTCTCCAGGAACTTCCCGTTGAAGAAAGGAAATAGTTTAGACTCATATACCTATTGGAGTATTGAGAAGCAGTTTATACTCGTATACTCTTCGGAGTCGGGGAGCAGTTTATACTTTTATACCAGTCGGAGTTTGGGGATACAGTTTATACTCGTGCACCTACTGGAGTTATGCCGCTCTTGATTGGCTTATGCTAGCGTTATGACGCCGGCTTCAACCAAGGTCTGGATGCTATTCTTTAAAGGAAAGCAAGCCTTGGTGGGATGAAGGATCCTCCTATGGTATGCGCAGTACTTTAGATCCGAAGTATCGACAGCTTCCTCCTGATTCGTGATTGGTGGCAGCTTGATTTTGTTGTTTTCAAGGAGGGATTTGAAGATAGCTGGAACCTCTTCGTCCTTGAAGGAGTACTCTTTTTGAGGCCTCTGATCCGGAGTCTTCTGCTGTCTCCGGGGCTGTTGTTGCGATGTCTGATTGGCACCAACAGCCGCTGCAGGTGTTTTGCCCTTACCCCGGAAGGCGAAATTAGAATTCAGAGGATTAGTCGTTGATTGACCCCTCTCGGTCTTCTTCCTTCGGAGGAATCTCTCGGCTTGCTCCCCTCGGACCTTCAGGTCCTTCCAAGTGTTGGACGACGCGACTCCCATGACTTCCAATATCTCAATAGATAGGTTGTTATGACATGTCTGGAGGATGAAGTCCTCCGTGATCGGATCTCGGCAATTCATTGCCTTATTCCTGAAGCGTTTGACGAGCGTTTGACGAAGTCGTCGACTGTCTCGCCATCTTCTTGCTTCTCATCGAATAGTGTTCTGATGGATACCTCGTCGTCGTCATCAAAGAAACTGACGAGGAATGAGCTCTCCATATCGTCCCAGCTATTAATACTTCCGGGCTTGAGACGGCGGTACCAATCGAAGGCAGCTCCGCGAAGAGTGCCAACGAATGACCGAACCATCAAGGCGTCATTACCGGAGATCATGCCCAAGTGGGACTTAAAGTAAATCAGATGTTGCGTGGGCGAACCCTTCCCGTCAAACGGTGTGAAGTTAATCAAGTTGAACTTTGCCGGATACGGGATCGAGTCCCACTCTTTCGGGTAAGGACACGGAATGCCGGTCCTTTTCACCTCTTGGGCAGAAATAAGAGCGTTGATTTTACTCTCAAGATCTTTCATTTTCTCATCCTCGCTCGTACCGGAGCTTGGATAAATTAAAAGAGGGATAACGGGGCCACCCCCTGTATTACCACCCCCAGCGTTTTGGTTAACCGGAGGGTTCTCGGCATTGAGAGGTTCATCCTCATCTGAATCGCTACCCGCTTGGTCAGCGTGATTTCGACGGCTGGATTCACTGAACTGATAGACAGAGCTCGAATTTGTTGGTCGTGCTCTTCCCTCATCCGTAACATAGCCGTTTCCATCTCGATTTTGAAGGCCTCTTTCTGCTTAGCCAGGGCCTCTTCAAGTATCTTAGTTACTTGTTCGGCGCTGATCATGAGTGATTCATAAGGTTGCCCCGCGCTCGATGCCGTGTCATCGGACGCTACAGCCGAGCAAGAATCTGAGTCAGCATCCGACTCCTCTTCTTCTAGAGAGAGCCCCTTTGGTACCCTTTGGTAATTCTTCCGGCCAATGGTTCCTGTCCGCAACCGCGTCATACACCGGGACACTTCAGCGAGCTGCTCCAGGTTGAAGTAACTTGTTGATTTCCCTCTGCCGGTCATGTTAGCCGTCACCCTTAGGTATTCATCTTCTTGACTGACGAACTTCTCCTTGTGGGAACGCCTTGGTTCGGAAATTCTTTCGAACATCGAGGCTCTCCTTGGGGATTGAGCACAGCAGCATTCTGATAGCACCTCTTTGATTATGCTGGCGCACAGGCAGCGAGACTCCATGTCCTGCACATATTTCTTATGAAATTTTTCCATACCCCCAGCTTTATAGTACAACTCATCAGTTGGATAACTGGAGCAACCTATAGAGTGTTGGCATGTGTTCCCCGGTATAACACCATCATCATCAGATGAGTGTGCTTCCCTTTGGGAATGCACCGTTTTGTTAGCCTTTTCAAAAGTGGCCCGTTCAATTTTACGCTTTTGTGAGTGTAGAAACTGAACGGGCTCTTTTGTTTCAACTCGCAACCCAGTGCGGTCGGTAATAGGGGCTTTCCCTTTATCATTTTTTCTGGGGAGATTGATTCGACCCCCGGCCTGATTTGCAACTTGGGGACCTTTCAATGATCCCAGTCGTTCCTTGATAGGTACCCTACCTCGGTTCTCCGGTAAGGGACCGAGGCGACCTTTCAAAGGAACCCTGGAGCTTGAGGGGTCTCCATTTTTACCTGGCTCCGTTGAAGATGCCGGATCTGGTTTTGAAGAAACTCGAGTAGCAACTCCACTCACTTGTGTTTGAGGCGCTGGTTTTGGCTTTGGCAACCACACCCACTTGCTTGTAGATGGCCTTTTGGCCACCTCTTCTTTCTGCATTCCCTCCGCCTTTTGCAATAGAGCTCGGGCATGCGCAAGCAAAGCGCGGCGCTTCCTGATTCGCTCTTCGAGCGTGGAGCGGTTCCTCTTAACACAAACCCATTCGTTGGTTTCTGTTTTGGAGGAGGAGTTGGTTGCTGGCCGTTGTTGTTCTCGGCGGCACCTAGACTTTAGATCCTCATTGTAGCGGATCCCGTCCATCGATTCAGCGGCTTTGGCTTTTTGTAGGGCGAGGTGTTGACGCCGTCTTTGGCGGGCCCTCTTTGATAGAGCTAGAGCATCCTCAACCGTAGCCTTTGTGGCGGGAGGGAGAGCCGGAGTTGCAACACCGACCACACTGAACGACACGGGGACGTTGCATGGTGCGGGTGTAGCAACGGCGACGGGATCTTGGATCTTTGAGTTGGAGATCCAGTGAGCCCTTCGGGGAGATTGAGTCTTCCCGTGCCTATTTGGAGAGGCGGATCTGGAGGAGGAGGAAGAGAGGTACTCTTCGAATTTCTGCTGATCGAACTCGTATTCGATCTCTTCATTCACCCGGATCTTGAAGGCCGGTTGCGTCACTCCGATCTCGGCAGCGAGGTCGGCGGCTCCCACTGTGGTCGCCAGCTTGTTTTCGGGAAAAGTTATTGTTTTCATTGCTTTTGATATCTGTTACAACTTCAGACATTACAACAGAATAGAAAGTCGATCTTTTTATAAGATCTACTTGTGCAATAAAACAAAGATTACAACTTTAACGAAAATAAACACGAGATCCCGTTTTGGTGCGGTCTCGCTTGCGTGGGTCTTTAGCCTGTGACGGGGATGTTGATATCCGTGGACCACCGGTCAATCAGATCTGTTCCGGAAGAATCCGGAAGAGTTTCGTCTATCCGCGAAGGGATATAGAAACAGAACTTCGTCGATCCGCGTAAGATCTTAGAAGTTTTAAAGCTTATATCTCGGCTAAAACGAGACACTAGCTCTTCTTAGTATTACCTGCGAAGGGTAATACCAAGGAAAAGAAAAGAGGGGGTGAATGAAGATTGATGAAGAACTCTCACTCCTCGATCCGACAGGGCTTCGCCGCTTCAAAATTCAGACCTCGCTCCTCACTCCAGCAGGGCTTCGCCGCTCTCTCCAAAACTCCAAGGCAAGAGCAATTCCAAGCCAAGAGCAATCAAAATCAGGGGCCTAGAGAATGGAGACCCAAGGGGTCTATTTATAGGCACAAGAGGAGGCCTAGGGGCTGCCCAAAAAGCGTTTCGCCGTAAAAGCAACCTCCAAAAAGCATTTCGCCGTGAAAGCAACCTCCAAAAAGCGTTTCACCGTAAAAGCAACCTCCAAAAAGCGTTTCGCCGTAAAAGCAACCTCCAAAAAGCGTTTCGCCGTAAAAGGAACCTCCAAAAAGCGTTTCGCCGTAAAAGGAGGCTAAAAAGCGTTTCGCCGTAAAAGGAGGCCAAAAGAGGGGGGGGGACCAAGGCCATGTGGACACCCCTTGGGTGTCTCGGCTTGACCGAGACACCCTTGGGGTGTCTCGGCCTGGCCGAGACACCCCTGGGGTGTCTCGGCTTTGCCAAGACACCCCTCGGGTGTTTCAAGCCTGCCGAGATATCCCAGGGTGCCCCGGTTCAGTCCGAGGTCCTGCCGTTATCCCGCCGTTGTCCCGCCGTTGACTCTTCGTTGACTTTTCGTCCGAACTCGGATTCGACTGATATCGGATGCATTGGAATTCTGGCGAAGAGCTCTGTTGATCCCGATGGTTGGATTATCAGTGGGATGATCGGGACACGGCGGGTGTTGGTCCAATTGCGGTGATCGCGGGGTTTTCGGTCAATCCGTATCCCCATGATTCTGACATTCGTTGGCTCACGTAGTTCGTCGATTCACTTCAGGCGCTCACCGACGTCATTTGAACTCTTGTGAACCGGGTAGTGATGTTCATCGTCGCTCGTTAACACTGAGCTGTGAGCGGGGACCTTATCGGTAATTTTCGATGCCTACACTTATTGTTGTACAATGTATGTGCATGGCATGTTTGACATCTCTGGGTTCACCTTGGACTACAGCCATGTGTGAAAACAGGGGCGTCATAGTTAGTATCAGAGCTCTAGTTCCAATATCCTTAGGATCATCCTGTGTCGAGTCGTAGAGCTAGAATAGCTTAGGATTCATGTATAGAGTCCGCTAGAAATTTCTAGAATGAGTGAGGACGTTATATACGTATATTCAAAAAAAATACGAATTTTTATGACAACTATTTTACTTTGATTGAAAAGTAATTGCCTTTATACATATTGTGATACATTATGTATATATATAATTGTGATCTTATTTACTATGAAAAAAATTAATTTCTCCTACTGATATTATGAATATCGGGACGAGGACGTGGTCGAGGTAAACTCGTACCTGGAGAGCTAGGCAAGCAGAGCCTTGAGCCGCAGCAGACTCCATAGTATTTGATTGACTTCATGACACCATTTACCGTAAGATTTTGCAACTATCGAGGAGTAAGAGGTGTATCTGTTTCCACTGACAGTACCACTTTCAGGAGTACCACCACCAGTTGTACCAGTTATGTCTATAAAAGAGGAAATACTAATGATTACACCATCACAACAACCAGTTGTTGATAGAGCTGCAGAGCAGGAGACTTGGCTTTGTAAAATAAGAAAGGCATTAGACACAAAGAGCATTATAGTTTCAGGGCATACTAGATTCATGTGCAGCCTATAAATAAAAAAAATATGTGAAGATTTCTTAACGTCGATTCAGTACCAAACCAAAGATTAAATGTATTCAGCATAGAGGACATCACCGAGGAATGGCAGCAAAGGATAGTAACGATTTCATATTTTCGCAGGAGTAGCGAATATTACTTATTTGGGAGAATTTTGTTTACTCCTTCGACAAGCAGTTAGAACTAGTTCAATTGAAGCAGAGAGATATACCTGTAGTTAATGAAGAAATCAAAACCAGTATGGTGATGATGGCAAGGGGCCTATTGCGGGATCTAGAAGACCCCAGCAGCGGGGTAAAGATTTTTACCACCAGCACAAGGACAATATAAGAAGGTATAAGAAGGGAGTACAACATGATTTGAGAACGTCGTAGCAGCACAAAGTTTGAGATATATATTATAATTGTAATAAGATAGGATAAGAACAAAGTATTATCGTAGCGCAACAACAGGAGGCCAACATGACAGAGGCCAGGGTCAACAATCTACACATTGAATGCTGAGATTACGCATTGAATTTCTGGTAGTAGATCCAGAGTCACGGTTACGACCAACAGCGGATGATAAAGGCAATGCCTATGATTTCAAGGATTAAAGGGCCAGTAGGTCAGATTTACGTTATCCAGGAGATTCCTGAGGGACAAATGATCCCATATATTTTCCCTCACCGGCAGAGTTTATATAGCCGTACCACGTGAATCATGGTGCGAGCGGAGCTTTCTTCACAAATTTCTTTCAAACACAAAACTTATCTTATTCAAGAATTTCACATTTCTTTTATCTTTCATGCCTTCGTGGATAGGCTTCAACTTGTAGCTCATCCTTTAGATGTTCCGTTATCAATCTCTACTCCTCTAGGGGAGATGTCCCTATTAGAGAGTATCTGTAGGAGATGTGTTATCAATCTAGATGAGTCCGAGTTTTTCATAGATCTGATAGTATTGCGTATGTCTGAATTTGATACTATTCTTTGTATGGATTGACTATCTTCCTACCACATCAGTATTGACTATTTTTTTAAAAATAGTCAATTTGCGAGTGTCTGATGAGTCTGAGTTAGTTGTAGCAACCTCTCAGGGCAACTAGTTTGCGGAGTCATTTCTGGCGTACATCGAGGAGGTGATACTGCGGGATCAGAATGTTGATTTATATAAGACTAGAGTCATCTTAGAGTATCAGGATGTCTTTCAGGACATACCTGTGTGAGAGGTTAAGTTTTGCATCGAGTTGTAGCCGGGCACAGCCCCGATATCCCGAGCATCCTATCGTATGACACATGCTGAGATGAGAGAGCGACAGATCTAATTGGATGAGTTATTAGCCTAGGGCTTTATTCATCGGAGTCATTCTCCGTGGGGAGCGCCGTTCCTCTTCATGAAGAAGAATGATGGTAGTATGCGATTGTGTATCAATTACCATGAGTTGAACAAAATCACTATCCGGAACATGTATCCATTACCAAGGATTGAGGACTTGTTCGACCAGCTACGGGGAGCACAGCATTTCTCAAAGACTGATCTTCATTTTGGTTATTTTTTGTGAGTTCGGGAGATGGTTATTCCTAAAACCGTCTTTCTAACTCGATATGGGTCCTTCGAGTTTCTTGTCATACCATGTGAGCTAACCAATGCACCTGCGGTATTCATGGATTTGATAAACCGTGTTTTCTGTCTATATTTTGGACCAATTTATGATTTTATCTATAATGATATCCTTATCTATTCAAGAGTGGAGGCAGAGCACGAATAATATTTACGTTTGGCATTGCAGACCTTGCGGAAGCATCAGTTGTATGCTAAATTTAGCAAATACGAGTTTTGACTATCCCGAGCAGTGATAGAATATTCGTTGTCTATACGGATGCATCATTAGCGGGTTTAGAGATGTTTTAATGCAGACATAGAGAATAATAGCTTATGCCTCTAGAAAATTGAGGACGCATGAGCAGAACTATCCCCTGCATGACTTGGAAGTAGCAGCAGTATTCTTCGCATTGAAGAAATATAGGCACTATCTGTATGGAGTACAGTTTAAGCTATTCACAGACCACAAAGTCTGAAGTATCTATTTTCTCAGAAGAAACTCAACCAAAGGCAACGATAATGGGTCGAGTTCATCAAGGATTATGAGTTTGCAATTCAGTACCATCTAAGAAAGGCGAACATCGTAGCGAATGTTTCGAGCAGGAAGCGTCGACACCGGAGTGTGGCTCTGAAGTGCCCGTTGTGACAAGATCTTCATACTCTTAGCCAGTTTGAATTTAGGCTGAATGTTTTGAGCAGGAACCGACGCATTTTTTTTGAAGCTATGCCAATGCAGCCATCTTGGAGTGATAGAGTGGCTAGAGCTCAGTTAGAGGACACTTGAATTCAAACTCAGAAAGAATAGATTTCCAAAGAACCCAAGGCCGATTTGGACTGTTGGGGCAGTGTAGGACTTCAGATGATAGTCTAATTAGTGATGCCAGTTAATGCATAACTAAAAGGGAATGGAATTGTTTAATGAGGCTCATTGCACCCGATACACAGTGCATCCAGATACAACAAAAATGTACAAGGACTTGATGGGACATATTTATTAGAACGACATGCTTAGGGAGATTGTAAAGTATGTAGCTAAGAACTCTACCTGCCAGCAAGTAAAGGCAGAACATCAGAGGCCAACATGGATCCTACTAACTTTCCCCATTCCGGAGTGGAAGTGGACAGTTATTTCTATAAACTTCATTAAAGGATTTCCAAGATCAAAGAAAGGAAACGATTCAGTTTGGGTGATAGTTGATCGGTTGATGAAGTCAGCACATTTTATGCCAGTGAGGACAACTTACATGGAGGAGACTTATGTGAAGATATTCATCTAAGAGATCGTAAGATTACATGGAGTTCAAGAAACGATTGTATCATATTGAGGCTCGGTTTTTTACTTCACATTTCTGGAGGAGTTCTAAAATTTTATTCAGCAGCAAATTATCTTATAGCTGTGTATTTCACCCACAGACACATGGGCAGGCGGAGAGAGTAAACCAAATGTTGAATGACATGTTGCGGGCATGTGTTATAGATTTCTATGTTAGGGAATTCAACGATTCGGTAGACGGGGAAAACTTACCCCGAGATATGTTAGACAATTCAGGATATTCAAGCGTGTTGGAGTAGTTTCATATAGACTAGATCTTCCAGCATCGATGTCGAGTATACACGATGTTTTTCATGTTTCGATGCTTAAGAAACATTTACTTAACGAGGAACAATAACAAGTATTAGATGCTCCAGATATTTAACTCCATGATGATTTGACTACGATGGAGATTCATGTTCGTATTCTTGTTATGAGAAAACAAGAGACTTATAAATAAGGTGATTATATTAGTCAAAGTTCAAATGAACCGAAAAGGAGCTAAGGAGGCTTTTTAGGAGCGCGAAGAGGATATGCGTCGCGACTACCCACACCTATTTGAAAAGGTAAATTGATTTGATTATGATTTGCTTATAGTTTATGATGATTTGGATAGTAATATTTATATTTAACACAAGCATGGGGGTATTAACACTTAGCTCCTAATCATTCGGAATACATGGTATATATATGGGAGATTCTTTATTTGGATTTTTCGCCCGATGTACTTATTCCGTTTAGTTAGGGGTTAAGTGAGAGTATTTGCATTCTAGATGGTTAAGTATAGATATTTCTATATTTCGTATCTAGAGGTGATTAATAATGTATTATTTATCTCTAAGATAAGATGCGGAATTTCGGGGATAAAATTTTTTTAAGGGGGAAAGAACGTAAAACCCTAAAAATTTGAATATTTTGTGATAAATAATAATAAATTTGTTATGCGTTGATAAATAACATATTGTGATGTTTGAGTATGCTAGGAATCGATTTGAGATCAATTCAATGTATATATGTATATACGAGTGCAAATGCACAAAACATGCATGTTGTATAAATCTGAAAAATAATGACCAGTAGACAGATTTTGTAATTTACACACTGATACAGTATGAATATGGAAACATTTAAAAGACCAAAGTTATAGGTCTCTTCAGCATATTTTTAACAAATCTTTAATCACCTCATTCCGAGATCTGATGCGAAAGTTACAGCCAAAATACCGAAGAGTATGTTTCTAGTCAGAATGGGTTTCTAGTTTTGGGTTTCGGGTTCTTGGCTGTATTTATTCGGGTTTGCTACTATATATATATATATATATATATATATATATATTTATACACAAAAAATACCTCTTTTCTTCTATGTTTCAAACCTTAGCAGCCTCTCTCCTCCTCTCTCAAACCCTAGACCTAAACTTGAGTTCTCGGGAGAGTTTCATGAGGCGAAAAGAGAGCAGAATGCGAGATTTGCGGCGTTTGGCATCAAGGGATCGTTTGCTGATTGTTTCAGGGGGGTTGTGCACATGATAAGGCAAGATTATCTGCATCCAAAACCTTTCCTTAATAAAGATTAGACTTTTAATGGTTAAAGTGACGTTTTTCATGGTAAAGTTTAACCCGACATGATAAAGTTTAGATTTTTGATGATAATTCTTTAAACCATGATATAATAATTCCTTGCTATTTATGATAGAAATATGATCATGATCATTGGGGTTATTCATAATTTTGTTTTTAATTTATTAATCATGATTAAACCATGTTTAAACCCTAATTTGGCAATTAAATAATTTTTTATGTTGATTAGAGATGCTTAAAACCCTAGGTTTAGGGTAAAACAAGATTTGAAAATGTGGAAAAACAATTGTTACATCAGTTTTAAGTTTCATACAAGTATATTTATATTAATTTTGTCGACAACTAGGGTTCTTGTAAAGAATTTGATTATTTGGGTTGTTAAACTTGATTAGGTTAAATCCAGTTTAAGTAAATCATGAAATATTTTTCTGATATGTAGAAATAAAGTTTTCATCTTGTCATATGATTTATAAATGATAAAATTCATGTTTTGGATGAGTTAAAATTTCTGCAAGTTCAAAACCTGAAAACCTGTTATGCTTTTGCGCGGTCGACCGCGGTGGTCATGGCGGTCGACCGCTGGACCTGTTTGTGCATGTGCATGTTGTTTACATGCGTTTGTGTGATCGACGAGTTGTCTAAGTTATCTAGTATTTTAATACACTATAAATTATGTATTTTACACATGAGTTGATTATGGACATGAGTTTAGGATTCACTCACCGAGGCATGAGTGTGAATAGTATATATGCATTTTACTTACATCATTTATTTGTATTACGCTCATCATATGCAATCCTCGTGTTGGACATTTATCTATTGCGGCCCATGTGTTGGACCATAATCATATGCAGTCCTCATGTTGGACATTTACCTATTGTGGCCCATATGTTGGACCTTAATCATATGCAGTCCTCGTATTGGACATTTACCTATTGCGTTCCATGTGTTAGGCCTTAATCATATGCAGTCCTCATATTGGACATTTACCTATTATGTTCCATGTGTTAGGCCTTAATCATATGCAGTCCTTGTGTTGGACATTTACCTATTGCAGCCCATGTGTTGGACCTTAATTATATGTCGTCCTCGTGTTGGATATTTATTTATTACAGTCCATGTGTTAGACATTCATCATATATAGTCCATATGTTGGACATTTATTCGAGTTGTCTTATCTAATATGTAGCAGGTGAAGTCTATGTGTTGGACACGTATCTGATATCTGTGAGAACACCTTTGATATGGTTTGCGATGGAGTTGTCTTTTCTTATTGCTCCATGTAGTAGCTTTTGAATTTGGTATTTAGCTATTCACAATTTGAGCTAACGAGATATTCGACATACCTATGCTCGTGTTGTGGATTTCTAAATATCAACATCCATTTATTTCAGAGTGGACGATTACTTATATTTATTAACAAATATTTTTCTTATATACAGGGAAAATGATCTAGGTAGGCTATGCTTAATAGATAGAGCCTCTACTTTATTTAGTAGCCCTTCCCCGGGGGTGGATGGAGGTAATCTTACTAGCGCTCTGACACTTTTGTTGTTGTTCTTTTTATTTTATTTTATTTTAACTTTCAGGTGTTTCAGAGCATCGGAGGGCCGTAGGATGACGGAGTTATTGCATAGTCGTCGTCACATGAGTTACTAGTGGAGACTCCACAATAGAGTTATTTCCTTTCGGACATTAGAGTTTTGTATCATGTTTTGTAAAGGCTATGAGCCTTAGTTACATTTTCAGTTGTTTCATGTCGAGACATATTTATTTATTTTGGATGTCGGATATATTCCAGATTGTTCACCGAGACATGGTTTATTTATAAGATTCTCCTTTCTATATCATGTCTGTTGTAGTTATTTCCTTTCTTTTACCTGTTTTATACCTACACTTTACTTTGATTCCACTAGAGGATATTAATGTGATTGGTGAAACTTGTTGTTGCACAGTGTGAGTGCATGGCAGGTTTGATATATCTGGATTCACCTTGGACTGTAGCCATGTGTGAAAACAGGAGCGTCAAAGTTTTCTCTTGGTTTTGGGGCTTGTTCTATGATCCTACATATACCCCATACACTCTAACTTCTGAGGGTAATCAAGAGAGTTTTTAAACAAGTTTAAAGGGTGTTTAAAGTTTGTTTATGTGTGTTTATATGTTTAGTTTGTGAAGAAATTATTACAAGAGCGAGAGGAGTTCATCCATTGGTGTTTGAGCTTCATTTCCATCTCTCTCTAACGCGGAGGAGCGGGGTTCGGCTCAATAGCGGCTGCTGCGCGGCAAGGTGGCTCAGGCGGCAGCTCAGGCAGCACGGAGGCACCAGCGGTTAGCGGCTGCAGGAGAGAGAAACGACGCTGGAGGAGGTGAACTCGTGACTGATCGAGGTTCGACAGAAGCGGCGAGTGTAGCGGGGAGAGAGGGAAGGCCGATGGGAGTTGGGTGGCCGCGGAGCTGGCGGCTGGCGGCGGTTGGATCTGGAGCTCGACGGTGGAACTGGGCACGGTTCGGCGAGGCGACGACGGTGGCGCTCGTGGTGGTTGTTGGCAACGGGAGAGGAGATGGTGGAGGTCGCGTGGGTCAGGGGATCTCGGCTGGCATGGGGGTCGTGGTTACCGGAGGGTAGAGCGGTGGTGGTGGTGAGTGGTGCTTGTGGAAGAAGAAGATGGTGGTGATGATGGCGGTGTAAGTGGGGGAGGCAGACGAGGGGGTGGCTGGTGGTGGTGCAGACAGAGGCGGGCAGTCGACGGGGAGGAGGCGGTGGAGTGGTGGTCGGAGCGACGGTCGGCTGTGGGATCTAAGAGAGAGAGAGAGAGAGTGCGCGCAGAGAGAGAGAGAGAGGAGAAGAAGAAAGGAAAATGAATTAGAATAAATACTTACGGGTATTTAAAAATTAAACTAATTACATAATAATTATCTACAAATAAAAATGTACCTGTTGTGCTAATACAACAGTTGATACGAAATAGTCAAAATATACCTATATTGTATAATTAAACAAGAATAATTAATAATAAAAATATTTCTATTTAAATTTAAAATCAAATAATTATAGGAAAATCATCTATACAATAAAACGTATCAGTTGTGCTGATACGACAACTGATACATAATAATTGAAATAATACAATAATTTATACAAATAGTACGTAATTAATAATACAACATAATACACGAAATAATACATAATAGTATAATAATACAAAGTATTATATAGAATAATACATAATTATACTGATAACATAACAGATTAATTTTTGAAATTTTTACTGCTCAAAATAAATTTATAAATATCAAAATCATTTAAATAATTATATAATCAGATTTTTAAATCATAGAAAATTATAAAAAATCGAGCAAAATACAAATACTCTTTTAAAAATAATAATTAAATATTTAAAATATTAGAAAATTATTTTAACTAGTATCAAAATTCATGGTCATTACATCCTACCCCCCCTAAAACAAATTCCGTCCTCGGAATTAAAATAAAAGTAATGCAGAAAAAATCCAAGGACAGAGATATTGAATGATATCCATAAACAGAGGAGACAAGAACAAGAAATAGTAGGAAGTTACGAGATAAAAACAGTAGAAAGTTTCGGAGTTAAAAAGTGATAAGATAGGGATGAAACGAAATCTATCAAGAAAATAGGATAAGTGCTAGCTATAGTCTTACGGATGAAATATGATATGTATCTAAATTGTCCATTATATTCTTACTAGTGAGGACTCGGGACCGAGATCGGAACCGTGACCTGCATGGGCCACCACCAAAACCTTTCACGCTTCGCTTCCCAAAATACCCGTGAATCGGGACGTGAACAAGCCCGTGACATATTAGATTCAGGAGAATAAATAAACATTTCTCCTCAACCTAATACGCTAAGCGTCTGGAAATATATAAAATGTGAAGTCACAGGTCCCCGATCACATTTAGCTAGAATATAATAGACAAACTCAGAATAAAATAATACATATCATAAATGAATATCATCCATGACATAAAATTCGGGTCAACATGCCCTTATACAAATCCATCTGAATAAAATACTGGAGGATATAAAAATACACTGATCAAAAGGAAAAGAAAGTGCTACAAAAATAAACTGAAAGGAATAACTAAGCTTCGGTTTCTTTTTCTGCTCCGTCCGCTAGGTACTCCTACTAAGAATCATCTGGCTCCTGACGATCTCCAAGCTGGACCTGTTCTTCCTCTAAGTCTGACGTACACCAGAGAAAACAGGTGTACGTCAGCGTGTATGGCACACGACAAGATCCCACAAGGGAGAAAGAACAGTCAAACGACTAAGGTAATAACAATAATAATAAATAGAAACATGCAGCTGGAATACTAACAAGCTAGATACAATCCATCACTAGAGTATAACAATCAGGAGAAATCATAAACATCCGAGTAACAAGATCATACAGCTAGCCATCCTATAATCATCCACATAACAAGGTCATACAACTAAATGGAATTAGTATTTAAAAATCTACAACTCGAGACGTAGTACATCGAGCAAAATAATTCAAACAAGGAAACCCTCATATATGTATCATATGTCTTGAATTGTAGATAATTAAATATTAATCCCGATTTAGGTATGAGAATAAATATAACTGGCCTACATCTCACAAGAATCCATAAATCCTAACCAAAGTGACGACACCGATTCACTTTGATCCAACAAACCAACCAACCCCAGTAGCGACACCGATCCATTGGTAACAAGTCATGTAACTAGTCATCCTATAACAGGTCACCGGTTCATATCTCACACAGAGTCAACGCTCATATCATCGGATAAATGACTGTTCACATATCCCCCATGTGCATCTAATCAAATAGATTCATGAACCAAAGTAGCGACACCAATCTACTTTGACCTAACCAATCAGCCCCAGTGGTGACACTGATCCACTGTGACTCAACAAACTAACCAATCCCAGTGGCGACACCGATCCACTGTGACTCAACCAACCAACCCCAGTGACGACACCGATCCACTGGTACAAGCCTGAAAGATATATCAACAGTCACATCCGAGCACATGAACAATGACTTCCCACCCCAACTCTTCTCGTTCTTTCTAAATCAATGATCATAATCCTTATTAAAACTCTAGTTCACCACCTAAACACACCCACATATGTCACTAGGTCTGTTCATGACGCATAAGGCCACTAAGTCATGAACTACTAAGGTTCTCAAACACAGCCAGAAACAATCAATGCAACTAATCATGTGTAATAATATCGTAGCATATCAGATAATGAAGATTAAGAATTATAAATCATAAACAGAGTCTACATAATTTAGAAATATTTCCTTTTCCAAAATAATTTCTTTTAAAATTATCATAATTTTCCTAAAATGTTTCTGTTCTCAAATAAATTCTTTTTAATTAATATAATTATCCAGAAATGATTCCACTACCGAAATAAATTCTTTTAATTCATAATAATCTTTTCTCAAAATAGTTTAACAATTCAAAATAACCCGTTTTTCCAAAATAAATTATTTTAAAATCATCTATTTTAATAATTATTCAAAACCAACTCATTTTCCAAATAATCTCTTTTCTCATCATAATAATTCTAAAACATCTCAAAATAACCACTTTTATACAAAATAATTATTCCTTTAAATTACTTATCCTAATATCATTATTAATATCAACCATCAACAAACCCACGCAGTTATTAAAATCTTCTTACTGTAGCATAATCAAATCACAGTCTAATCGAAGCATTAATTCATAATATATCAAAAAATTTGAAATACGAGTCAAAGAACATCGGGATCTTGCCTCGAGGTTTTCATCGATCGCGTCGACAACACGGGTCGGATCTGACGCGGAGTAGCGGGGTTTGGCGGCTCGGGGCTGACGGCGACGGCTCGACAACGGTTGCTGTGGCGGCGAGGTGGCTCAGGCGGCTGCTCAGGTAGCACGGAGGTACTAGAGGTTGGCGGCTACAGGAGAGAGAAACAGCGCTGGAGGTGGTGAACTCGCGACTGATCGGGGTTCGACGGAAGCGGCGAGTGCTGTGGGGAGAGAGGGAAGGCCGATGGGGGTTGGGTGGCCGCGGAGGCGGAGCTGGCGGCTAGCGGTGATTGGATCTGGAGCTTGACGGTGGAACTGGGCGCGGTTCGGCGAGGTGACGACGGTGGCGCTCGCGGTGGATGGAGGCAACAGGAGAGGAGATGGTGGAGGTCGCGCGGGTCAGGGGATCTCAGCTAGCGTGGGGGTCGTGGTTACTGAAGGGGAGAGCGGTGGTGGTGGTGAGTGGTGCTTGAGGAAGAAGAAGACGGTGGTGATGATGGCGGTGTAAGTGGGGGAGGCAGACGAGGGGGTGGCTGGTGGTGGTGCAGACGGAGGCGGGCGGTCTACGGGGAGGAGGCGGTGGAGTGGTGGTCGAAGCGGCGGTCGGCTGCGGGATCTGAGAGAGAGAGAGAGTGCGCAGAGAGAGAGGAGAAGAAGATGGGGTTTTGCGGTTGGGTTTTGGGTTTGGTTACGGGTATTATATATATATATATATATATATTAGGGTTAGGGTTAGGGTTAGGGTTTAAAACAAAAATAATTATAATAAATATTTACAGGTGTTTAAAAATTAAACTAATTACATAATAATTATCTACAAATAAAAACGTACCTATTGTGCTAATACGACAGTTGATACGAAATAGTCAAAATATACCCATATTGTATAATTAAACACGAATAATTAATAATAAAAATATTTTTACTTAAATTTAAAATTAAATAATTATAGGATAATCATCTATACAATAAAACGTACCAGTTGTGCTAATATGACAGCTGATACGTAATAATTAAAATAATATTATAATTTACACAAATAGTATGTAATTAATAACACAACATAATACACGAAATAATACGTAATTGTACAATAATACAACGTATTATATAGAAAAATATATAATAGTACTGATAACATAACAGATTAATTTCTAAAATTTTAGATTAATTTCTAAAATTTTTACTGATCAAAATAAATTTATAAATATCAAAATCATTTAAATAATTATATAAACAGATTTTTAAATTATAGAAAATTATAGAAAATCAAGAAAAATACAAATACTCTTTTAAAAATAATAATTAAATATTTTAAAATAGTAGAAAATTATTTTAACTAGTATCAAAATTTATGGTTATTACACATATAGTTTTTTTAATATCATACTTGCTAGGATATTATTGTTAATTAGTTTTAAATTGGCATTAAATCGGATTAGATTAGCATAAATTCTATTCATCCTCCTCTAAGGTGCTTTCAATTGGTATCAGAGCTTTGTGGTCTTTGATTTAAGGTTTAATCGCTTTGAGTTAAATATCCAAGTTATCTTATATTCCTAATCTAGTTTTGAAATTTTTGTATTTTGCTTGCATAATATATTACGGATATACACGATACACCTAGTCTAGGCTATGCCATTAATGTTACTCCTCTTTAGATAGTTCCCCTATGCTCAATGGTGTATTAGATTTAAGTTTTTTGTTAGATCTAGACATTTTGATTTGTAAAAAATTATTGATTGTGCTTATATTGTACCCACTTTGGAAAAATCCAAGTAGAGTAAAAATGATAAAAGATTATTTATAATAAACAAGATTTTATTAGAATATTTGCTAAATGCTTTTGACTCATCATTTTCTAACAAGTTTGTTCATTTTGATAGTGCTTACAAATTATCGAAATTTATAGAAGCACATCAAGGGAACTTGGAGGCGATCCGACAAGTTTTGTGGGCTTCCTCTTCAACTTCCATTGGAGCATCATGCACACGTCCAATAGGAGATAACCCAAGTGTGGTAAGCGATTTCAATTCTGAAAGTGAACTTTCAATTAATGAACTCTCTTGTGCATATGATAGATTAATGCATGCCTACACTAAGTTGCATAAAAGAAATTTTTACTTAAAAAACAAGCATGTTAATTTAAAATCCGATCATGAGTTGTTAGCTTCTAAGTTTGATAATATTTCTAATGAAAATATGATCCTCAAAGAAAAGAATGATAAATTAAAACCGGATCATGATTCTTTGCTTTCAAACTTTGCAATTTTGACTCATGAAAAAAAATATCATGTTAGAAGTAGAAAATATGAAAAATGAGGTTAGCTCTTTTGCTAACAACTATATTTGCTCTATTTCTAATAACAATATTTGTATGCATAATGATGAGTTGAATCACATTAAGAATCATATATCATCTTTAGATTCAACTTATAAAACATGTATTGTTAATAATGATAAGTTTATTGACTTGTGTGCAAAGTCCCATGTAAATACTTCTAAATCTTCTACACACTATGCACACATATACAACAAAATTTACAAGTGTACTATTTGTGGTCGTAAAGGCTATCTTGCTAAATTTTGTTATAATGCACAAAAGGCCACCAAGTCTAAAGATGTTGATCCTTATGCATCCCATCAAGTTTTATCATCACATACACATGCACATGCACATACTCATAAAGTTTATCATAGGCATGCTCATGTGTTTAAATGTGATCTTTGTGGTCATTTTGGCCATTTGGCAAAATATTATTTTGATTTGAAAAAGGTTTCATATTTGCCAAATGTTTCTAAAAGACCACATATGTTTAAATGTGTTTCTTGTGGTAGATTTGGTCATTTGGCCAAATTTTGTTTTAATTTAAAAAGAGTTTCTTATTTGTAAAATGAATTTAAAAGATAATCTTTATTTACAAATGAGTCCCGTGCACGCCCACTTGGTCAACACAAATAATTTAACCATTTTTATTGCACCTATTGCAACCGGATAGATTATTTGTATAATTTTTGTTTTGACCGTGTTAGTGCATCACATGCGTCCAAAAGGGTTCATAACCCTAGGGCTTTAAGCTTTGATGATAGGGGTCATGTCCCTAGATTCTTTGGTACCAAGAGAAATTGGGTACCAAAATTTGTTTGATCTTTTAGAACAAATTTTTGAATTTTTAGTTTTTCATGTTCTTAAAGATGATTTTTATTTGAACAAATTGCAAACAATTTTTAAAAATCCTTAAAAGAAAGTATTTGTTTTACATAGTTAATAAATTAAAAATGATTTTATTTGGTTTTTCAAATCCATAGTTCATGATTCTCATATGTTTTGTATTCCTGGTTTGAACTATATAGTTTTTGGTATAAACAGTGTATTCATGTATATGGATTTATTATAAAACACTTTTATGATGACATTTTATGTGTTTGAGCTTATTGATCATCTATTTGTACTTTATAATATATTCTTTATATAGTTTGATCAAATTCTACCAAGAAGTTTCTTTTATTGACAAAACATCATTTTAGATATATTCTTTGTTTTGATTTTGGTGAGAGGTTTATGTTTGAGCAACCCCCCAGGTTTATTGGGTGTTTATTTCCCAAATCATGTTTACTGGGGTGCTAAAAGGTTTATATGGGTTGTTTTATAATAAAGAGCTTGATACGGTTGCCTCTCTTACTTTTTTATTCGAAGATTGATATTGGTATGTTTTTATAGGATTTCACTTGATTTATGATTTCATATGAGTGATTTGTTTTTCTTTTGGACCTTTATGATTGTCATGGTTTTTATGATTCTCATTTTTGTTTTCATCTAAAAATATTTTTTTCATGATTCTCATGATTTTCATTCTTTTGATTTCATAAATCCATTTATACATGGTTTTTATATTTGTAATTTGAGACACACTTTTTCATATTGATATATCTATATGTGTTCTCATTGTCTTTTTGTATGTGAGTTATACTTAGCATATTTCATTTATGCTTGCTCGCATGTTTGCCTTTGTATTCATTTCATATATTCTTTAAGGCATTTTGATATGGGGAGCTCATGTCCCTATTTTGTGTTTGAGTATATTTATAAGAATTGTGCTTTATTATATACTTTGTATACTCTTTGTGTAGATTGTTTGTCATCATCAAAAAGGGGAAGATTGTTGGCCTGTTTGTTTTGACGATGTTTTATAAATAATCACTAATATTGTTTATCTAGTGTTTGTGTTTTCTTATAGGTAATCTAAACAAACAACAATGTCGGTGGTTGGATGGAATCGAGCATTCACGATCATATCCATTGGAAGATGGAAGAAATAGTGGAGTGAAGCCAATGCATTCAAGTCAAAGATTTAAGATTAAGTTTCATCTGCAACCAAGTCGAGCTATATTGAAGATTTTCAAGCTTGGGTAATTTAGTTTAGGTTTATACTTGTGTGTAGATACTTCAAGCTCAATCACATACACACATACAAGTATT
>BQKN01063294.1:0-23022 GCA_022839385.1 Asparagus kiusianus
TTAATTAATTTAAAATGAAATTAATTAAAAAGAAATAACTACTGATATTTAAAAATCAAAATAATTACGGGATAATTATCTACAATTAAAAACGTACATGTTGTGTTAATACAATAATTGATACAAAATAGTTGAAATATTCGCATATTGTTTAACTAAATGAGAATAATTAATAATAATAATATATTTACTTATATTTAAAATCAAATAATTATGAAAAAATTATATACACAGTAAAATGTACCAGTTGTGCTAATACGACAGTTGATACGTGATAATTTAAATAATACAATAATTCATACCAATAATACATAATTTACACAAATAATACAAAATTAATAATACAACATAATACGCAAAAATAATAATACAACATATTATTTAAAAAAATATGTATTAGTATCAATAATACAACAGATTAATTTCAGAAATTTTTTACCGCACAAAATAAATTTATGAATATTTAAATCATTTAAATAAATATAAAAAATAAACTTTAAATCATAAAAAATTGTAGAAATTCGAGAAAAATACAAATACCCTTTTAAAAATTATAATTAAATATTTTAAAATACTAAAAAATTATTTTAACTAATATCAAAATTCATGGTCCTTATAGGTAGGGTTCCTTCTTCTGATCCCTCATGTCGACTCGGTTAGATCTAGGGTTAACCTTAGGGGGATCCCTTCCTTTTTCTGGATAGGGTGTCAGCCTATCTTGCCGATGTAAAGGCTAATTTGTTGTGGATGCTCGTGGTGATGGTGGTGGTGTTGCTGCTGCTACTGCCACCCCCTCCGCCTCCCTGGCTGTCTTCATATAGGCTCAAGCGTCTTCCATGTCCATGTATCCATGTGCTTTGGCCATCAGTTTCTCATAGCTGGTGACTTATTTTTTAGCAAATGAGTCAGCCAACTCGTTGTCTTGTAGACCAGCCATGATGGAGGACATGGCGACCGAAACTCCTAGGGTCATCCACTTCCAATCGCTTAGCCTAGAACCTCTTGATGTAGTCTCTCAGACTCTCTCCGGGCTCCTGCCTCATTTGTATCAATACATGGGGAGGCAACTTTTGCTTTATGTCGGCCAAGAAGTGATGGTTGAACTTTTGTCCGAGTTGTTCAAAATTGCTGATGGGCTTCTTTGCTAGGGAATTCCTCAAGGTGATGGGAAAGCACGTACAAATGATTGTCTTCGATGCTTGCAACATGGTTATATCATATCATAGTAGTTTTGGACATGCTCAGCTGGATCTCCTTCATCATTGTATTCCTCTACCTGTGGCATCTTAAATTTCTTGCAAGAGATATTCATGATGTCATCAGTGAGGGGAGTGTTCCCCCGAATGGCCTTAGCTATTGGCCGAAAAGTACAATCGTAACCAGATACCACATTTGTGGTTGATGGGCTTGGAGCAGCGTGATGACGCCTAGGGACTCGCGAGGCTCCTCCAATGATGTGCTCTCGATCATCACGGCCAGGACTAGGGCTTTACCCTATGTCTTCTACAAACTACGGACAATGTCGGTGAGGATCTGCAAAGTGAGCTTGCTGGCATGGCTGAGGAGACACGTACTCAACATAGTCTCTATGATGACCCGAGGGTGTGGCATGCGCTGGTGTTGGAGGGACCAACGGCTACCTTGTTAGTGGTGGATGGGTGGCCGAAGATTGGTCTGTTGAATATGGCGGAGGTAGTGAAGGGGAAGGTTGTTGAGGATGGATTTGGTTGAGGAGTTCGTTGGTGAATGCTGCAAACTGATGCTGCAAGGATTGGGTGATGTGCTGAGTGGATTCCTCCAGCTAGGCTTGAGTGATGCAGCCCACACGTGGTTCTTCAGGGGCTGGATGGACAGGCCTACGCTCAAAACTAGACATCATGACTGAAGAAGAAAGAAGGCCTCATAGTGGGCGCCAAATTGTTGATGTCAGTTATCAAACATGGAATAATTTTTGCAGGTTTGAGGAGTGATTAAGTTCCTCTAGCTCCTTTTGATGTGTGGCTCTGAGGTTTGATGTTCTTTCCTGCACAAGAAAGAACTCGTAAGAGGACAGAGTTGGGCTCTCTGGTTGTTCCTTTGATAATCAAGTCAGTAGATGATCTTGAGTGGGGAAAATATAGGGTTAGCTCTTAGTTGTGTAAAAGAGACCAGAGCCCCTTACCTCATGCAATGCCTCTCCTTTTTATAGTAGATCTGAGGGGCAAGAAGGTAACTTGGACTGAGTCCAGCTAGACAGCTGTGTCCGCAGACAGCGGCTGATAGATGTTGGTTGATATTGTGTTATCAGTCAATTGATGAAAGGGATCAGTCGACTGAAGAAATCGTCTGGAATCATCAAATGTTTTTGTTTTATGACTGATGATCTATCAGTGGACTGATGAGTTTATTGGTCGATTGATGAGAGCTTTAGTCGACCAATGAGCTGAGATTGACCTATAACAGTCATCTCATCAGTCGACTGACGGAACCCGTCAGTCGACTGATAGCCTCCAACGGCTATATTTCCAGACTCTATCCTGTTTTAGTTTTTTGGTCTTTTTGATAGGTCTTCTTGATCTTTTGGGTTCCCTTATATACCTCCTCATACTCAGCTCTATTTCCTAACAAGAGAAAAGTTTTAAAGAGTTTTACAAAGTCTATTTAAGGGTTTATAAGTGTGTTTAAGAGTTTAGTTTGTGAAGAAATTTTCATAAGGGCTTGAGGAGATAATATTTGGTGTTTGGGCATTCAACTCATCTCCATCTCTCTCTTGATCTATAGAGAAGTTTTCCTAAACTCTTTCTAGCTTTATATTTTTTTGTTTGTTAATCGTTTTTTATTAAAGCTAGATTTTAATTTTAGTCTTGTTTTGATTTATCTTTTTGTTATACACACCCACATTGAGCTTATGGTATTTCATACATAGTATAATTTGGGGTTGTGGGCTTGTAACTTAGAGTGTGAGCTTAATTGTGTTCTCATTTATTTTAGAGAACAACCATTTGTTGTAGAGGGCCTAATTGTGAGGATACATTTTATAATACACTTATACACCGAGAGGAGTGTATGGTGAGAAACTGGATCGTCCCAAGAGGAGTGGCATCAGTAGTAAAGCCTAGGGAAAGGTTGTAAATCCGAGCATTTTTGGGAGACACGGGCTAGAGACCAATACTTAGAGGGTGTAGAGTGAGATTACAGAGTGTTGATTGTAAAGTTTTTGGTGAGCTTGAAAACCGATATTGTGTGGTGTAAATATTTTCAGGTGAGCATCGAAAACCCGGTGTGATAGTGGATTTCTCCCTAGGAGTGGGGAGTGGAGACGTAGGTCGGAAGGACCAAACTCCGTGATCATTTGATTGTGTTTGTATTGGTTTATTTGCGCACTATCGCTCTTGTTTGTTTTTGTTTATTTCACACTTGTTTATATTGCTTATCCTTGCATATAATTATTGCATATCAAATTTGCTAGGATATTTGTTAATAAGTTTTTAATTGGTATAAAATCGGATTAGATTAGCATAAACCCTATTCACCCTCCCCTCCCCTCTAGGGTTCTTTCCTAGTGGCATTAGGGTCTAACAATTATTATCAGAGCTTAGTGCTCTTTGATTTTATAGGCCTTCTTATTTTGATGATGATTTAACTAACAATTTACATCTAATATTGTTTGTCTAGTGCTTGTATTTTGTTATTTATTATAGACAAATAATATGTTGGAGGTTGGATAGTTTACGCCATAACGATCATATCAAATAGAGGTTGGCGGATATAGTGATTGAAGCAATGTAATTCAAGTTAAAGATTCAAGTTTAAGCTTCATCCGCAAGTGTACCAAGTCAAGCTTATTGAAGATCAAGATTGCTTGGGTAACATTTAGTTTAGGTGTTATATTATATGTGTTGGTACTCAATATAATATGCAAACACATTTTATTGGTTTCTTTGTATATATATATATATATATATATATATATATATATATATATATATATAGTTATATATATATATACATAAGTAAAGTTTTGGTTTCTATGTATATTTAGTTATATATATACATACATGGTTTTGAGTTCTCAAGTTTTAATATGAAACAATTGAATATAATTAGAAAACATATTTTTGTTTCATACTTACATGCATATATATGATTTCATCAATATCAATTTTATTTAGTTCAATGAAATCATATTTACTTTTGAAATGTTGACAAAATATGCAATTTTATGAAAATATTATTTTCTTGAACTATGGACTTAATAACAATCATATACATCTTTTATTAAGTCTATATAATCATTTTGTAATGTTTCAAAACATGGTTAAGCTAAAATGTCAAAACTCATATGTTTACATTGTTGGGAACATGGTTGATGTTATAATATATCTTGTATTTTGATGATAACAAATCATTATTTATCTAACATATTTTACTGCAGATTCAAGATATACATCTCAAAGCAACAATCAAATTATCAAGGCTATTTCGAAGATCAAAAGATGAAGATGTAAAATTTTATCTTTTCTTTTAGAATTTTTGTACAAGCCTTGATCACACACACAACACACACTATTTACTTAGAAAATCATAAAAAATATTCTAAGTATAATCCTAATTTTAATCAACATATAAATTGTAGGTGTAAATTCCTGATTTTCCCGAGAATGGGGGATTTTGTTTGTATTGATAAGAAAGCTTATTACAAACTAAATCAATCTGAATTACAACAGAAGCAGAGGGAAGGCCCTCCTTGTTTAATCGTGGGGACTTTAAGGTAGCTACAGGATGCTTCGCTCGGTGCTCGTGCCGAGTCTGCTTCCCTTGGACGGTTCGACCGAGGTTGCTGGTGAGCTTCAGTACTCAGTAGAAGCTCAAGGTGAAGGAGTTCGTCTCTTCTGGCTCGCCGGCGATCGGAGCTCGGAGCTAGAAGATGGCGCTGTAATGCAGGGGTATGCAAAAAGCCTCTTCCTCTCTTGGTTGATCGATCAAGCTCTTGGTCTATTGGCCGATTTTCGATCTTGATCTCCATCCCCCTCAAGGTTGCTGAAAGAAGCCCTTAAATGGGAGAGGAACAGTTTGACTGCCCTCCTTAATTATGGGATGTGACCATACACTGTTCTAAGACATCCGATTGTCTCTTTGTACAACAAGCGGTTGTTTGGTGGGACGACGTGTTGTGTCACGTCGTGTAGGAGTGGGAAAGTCCCTCCTCGTACTCATGATAGCGGCTGCCAGACACTCAAGTGGGTCTGGCCAGTCCTTTGAGCGCCGGTGGCTCTCACCTCTTGCTTGGAGTGAGGTAAGATGCATTTATGTGGACGCCGATGGCTCTGGTAACTGTCCGCTCACTTGTGCGGCGAGGTACCGAGTGACCCTTCGGCGGTCCTGGGGTGTTGTGCCTCCTCCCCTCTCCCTATGTCTGAATAGGGGTGGGAGAATGGATGTCTCGTGTCAGAGCTAGCTCCAGATAGCTTGCGGCGCGCCGACGGCTTCGGCTCTTCCTCTTGATGGGTGAGGTGACCTGCATTTATGAGTATGCAGGTCGGTCCGGCGCCTGTCTCGTTCGCTTGAACCGCGGGCGGCCATCTGACGGACCTGGGGCACCGTACCCTCCTCCTCTCGCATCGTGGGAGTTAGGGAAGGGTTGTCCCTGGAAACCCGGCCTTCGGCTCACGTAGGCAGACGTGGCTCAAGTGGTTTCGGCACATGAGGGCGGATTTGAGTACCTCCCTTGCGAGCGGATTTAGTTAGTGAAGGCGGATTCGCCTCGCTGGCGGATCCATGCGATTTGGCGGGTGCGGCCGATGTGGGGGCTCGTGTGCCAGCGAATCCACTTAGTGGCTACAGTAGGCTCTCCACCTAAGAGAGGGTGGTCCTGTTCTGCGGGCGAATTTGTTCGCTAATCCGCCGCGGTAATTTTTACCGTCTACAAGACCCCCTTCAAAGTTTTTCAGACCAAAACCGACTTACGTGTGGTCTGGAATACTTTGAATAAAGAAGTTTTCGACCAGGTGTATTAGGATTTTTAGCAAACCCTCAGCTATCAACGGGTTTGATTTGCCTTTACCGATTACCGTTTGAATCGGGCTAGCCATACTATTCCCCTCAGTATGATGAGTTATCGAGTGGTTTCTCTTAGGCTCAGTGCTAAGATTTCCACTCTGACCCCTAGCCGTCTGGGGCGGGTCTAAATAAAATCGCTTTGCTGGTTTCTGGATTTTGGGCGAATTGCCTGCTTCCCAAAGGTGGGTGAGTCGTGCAGGCGAAGTTGGGCTTCAATGGCGAAGTTTTGACTGACTCGCGGATTTCATTCAAGTTTTCGCCGTTGAGACCTTTCTCTCAGACGAAAGCAGGCCTAAGGCGCGCGGACCACGTGTCCCCCTGCGGGGCTTCGTGCCTTTCCGGCCAATGCGGCGTGGCATTATCATGACTTGACAGTTTGACGTCCACCTAGTGCGCCTCTTTCTGATCGTGACCGTGGTTTTCGAATCCAACCGTCGGATGCAACCGCCAATTTCGGTTCTTGATGTGCCGAGGGTGATCTAGGCCGTCGAATTTGATCGTGGCCATGTTTTTCGCCCGTTAGGGTTTTCGCTTCCCGAGGGTGATCGTGGCCACGTGGACAACTCCACCCTTTTAAAACCCGCTGTTTTCCTCCTTTGGGATTCATCGCGCTCTCGAATCTTGAAAAGAACTTCCAAGACAAGAATTCCCGCTCCACCTTTCCATGGCTCCAAGATCTAAGAGGTGCAAAGTGAGAGGCGCAGGCCCGGGAAGTTACGCCGACCGTCTCTCCACCGGCATGCCCGCCAGTGCTCCGGAGCCGCGCTCAGGTACGTCGATGGGTTCGTTGGACGACCTCGTGTAGGTCCTAAGCGTCAGATCTGGGGGGAATGAGTATCACTCATTACCCTGGAATGCCGCCACCCTTCGGCAGCTTCCTCGATTTGGGGCAAAATTAGCCCTATTTGCCTTTAAAGGGCGATTTATGTCTCTGCGGACGAATTCACCCTCTGGCGGGAGGGAGGCGAACTCCCTTTTCGATAGGTGAGTTCGGCTCCTTCCTGTAGGATGGGAGTGTTGTATGTACGAACAGACCTCGTTCGAAGCGGGTTCCCCCTTTCGATAGGCGATTTCACTCGCCTCTGCTTGATGGGCGACTTTGCTCATATGGCGGATTTTGTCTTGATTGACTTTTTCTTTCTTGCAGCAACTTTTTCCGATAAGGCTTTCCTGGAGGGTGTGGCCATTGGCCATGCCGGTGGTACGAGCTGCACAGCACCTTCTCGATTTCCCTCCTTGGCTCCATTACCTGTGTTTTCCGCCGACAAGCCAAATGGCTTGATAAAGAGGGTCACGGACAGCCACCACTTGACACTGCGCGAGTTGACGACCGACGCGGCACTGACAGATGATGCCAGGGCGGAGCTGCCGAAGCCTCAGTTTTTGTTCGGCGATGCTGTGTCCGACCCTTCTGTCCTATTACTCAAAGAGAGTATGTGGTTCCACACGGTAGAAGGGACCCATTACTACCTCCCCAGCATGTCGAGGGGGTTCTCGATCGTCGAGCTACGGTCCCTTGCGGTTCCTCGGGTGATGGCCTGGGAGTTGACTCCAACTCAGGATGGGGTCACCTGCGGCGTCTTCACGGGCTCCACAGCTGGGTATGGTGTGGATGGCTCATGCAAGCGTGTGACGGGTCTGCGCCCTGGCTTACTGTCCGCTGAACCGCCCGTGGGGGAGTCGACAGCGGTGGCGGAGACCTTCCGTCACCGCTTCTTCCGAGTCGGAGGGAGCTTTCCCCCGAAGGATTTCAGAGCTCCGGGGTGGGTCTATTCCTCACCCGGCAGCGACACTTGGTGGTCCAAGATCACCGACCGTATTCTGGCCGAAAATGCCGACCTCAAGAACACAGAGCTGTATGTGGCCATCGAAGCCACTCGACATGGCTTACGAATCAACGCTTCTCAGTTCCACAGCATTCTAGAGCTGTATTGTGCGGAAAGCGGCACATTTTTCACCCCCAATGGTGAGCTTGGCATCTCCCCTCACGAGATGTATGACGTGTCGGGGCTGCCTCTGGGGGATTTTCCTTACGAGGAGTATATCCCCGATCAAGCTGAGATCGATCAGTTGTCAAGCCACTCCCCTTTGGCGGTTGAGACTCTGTGGGAGTTGCTCTGCCACTATCACATCTGCCTCAGCACCTTGGGGGCCGCAGATCATAGAGGGAAGAAGAAGGGGATCAGCCACAAGAATTGGGCTGATTATCTATTCCCAGGGAACGATGTCAAGGGGCAACCTGCTCTCCCGCTAGGCGAATGCGACCAATCTGTAGTGGAGGCGAGAACAGCCGAAGAGGGGAGCACCATAACTCTCGACCGTGACGAGGGCGGACTCAAGTCTGGTACAGTCCTTCACTCCTTCCATCATCAGGCCAAGTCTCCCATCTCCGGGAAGGCTCTGTTTGTAGGGTACCTCATGCTGTGGCTAAAGAGGTGTGTAATCCCCACTCACTCCTTCGAGGCCCTTCCCGTGGAGGTCGTGTATCCGGCGGTTTGTTTAGCTCACGGGAAGTCTTACTCCCTGGTATCGGCGACGATAGCGTGCATCCATCGGGGGCTCCGCACCCTGACAGCTCAATTCTGTCGTGTATCGACCGTCGATGAGGGGGAAGGAATAGTTATCAGGACCCCCAATCCTCGGGTGGGGCTGCCATACACTTATCTGATGGCGTGGTTCGTATACCACTGTGAATGTTTGATGAGCACCCCAGCGGCGCTCCAAGGCGACAAGTTCGTCCCCTTCGTCCAGCGTTTGGAGAGGTGTTCCTGGAAATGCAAGGGCATCCCCGATGCACGAAAGACGCTTTCCCACTTTGGGTATTACAATTTTCGCCGCTCCTTCCCCTATTTTAGCGGGGGCGGATATGGGGAATCTCTGAGGGATGCGCCGACGGCGGATCACTACACAACTCTCTCTCGCGGCGCCTTTCGCTGGTTGGTAAACATCCGGCCAGGGTACCACATTCTGAGAACGGGCTCTACATGCTATCTCAAGCCATACATCCCCTGTAGGTTTGCCCGCCAGTTTGGGTATGACCAGTTGTACGTGGGCAACGTCAATCCCCATCTGCGCTTTGAAGGAGGGCTGGTGGACGGAGCTCGGGGATGGTTCTGGACCCACGCGGGCGGCACCAATGCTCGCTTTGAGTTACCCTCGAAGGATCGTGACCTGCACCACACGCTCTCATATTGTCGGTGGTATCAGGGCGCCAGCGCCAATCCTATTGACTTCTGGTTTCAGAGCTCGTGTCTGGCGGAGCACGGGCATCGCCCAAGAGGAGCTCCTCGACCTTCGAGGCGGAGGGGCCGTGCAACGGCTAGGGAGTTGCTCATGGAGGGTCCTGCAGGAGATTCTGAGGGTGAGGGCGCAGGCACAGACGAATCCGAGGCGCCCGAAACGCGAGCTCCTCCCGCCAGTCTTCCCCTAGATTCCCACGGCGAGCAGAGGGAGCCGGTTGAGTTAACCCGGACGAGTAAACGTCTGGAGCAAGCCCGAAGCGCTATTGCTGGGCGTATGGGGGCACCCCTGTTATCTCCAAGCAGTTCGCTGCTTTTGAAGCGGCAGCGCGAAGCGGCGGAGAGCTCCAGAACGGAAGTGGCCAAGAAGGCCCGCAGTGAGGAGACTGTGGTGACCACTAGAGCAACGGTTGGTCGGGACGACACCGCCTCTGGGGTGGGAGTCGCTCAACCTACCCCTTCTGCTGCGCTGGAGGCGGCTCCGGCGACTTCGAAGGACACGCTCCCTCCGTCTGATGCGGGATCACAGGCGGGGATCTCAATGACCCCTACACCTGCGCCCGAAGGTAATTTTTTGATGTGGTACTCTCGTGTACGAAGTCGGGTTCGCATTTTCTGACTATTCTCGTTAGACCCGTGCAGGTGCAGTCGAGAAAGTGATCCCGATCCCTTCTGACAAAGAAGAGGGGAGTGGAGACGAAGGAGAACAAGGGGGCTCAGTTAAGCGTGAATTTCAGGGCTGTTATGCTTTCTAAGCCAAGGGGGCATTCATTATCACCCTTCCTTTTTTATATCCGCAGTTGGCCCCTCTCATGAAGTCACTGGCAAGGAGGATCCTCCCTCTTGGGAGGGTCATTCAGGCGAGTCCGAGACGGATGACGATTCACGAGGCGTTATCAAGTGAAGAGGAAGTATTGGTCTCTGCGGATCAGCAAAGGGGGACCTCCACCTTCGAGGGAGCATCGGTCGCGGGTGAGCGTTCGGTGCGAGGGTCTCCAACTCAAGGGGGAACCCCCATTGGGTTAATGGCCACTTCCTTGCCGGTGGTGACCTGCGACTCTGCCACTGCTACTCTTGCGGCATCAGTGATTGTTCCGGCTCTGGCGGCGCCGATTGCTGCTTCTGCGATCATGACCACCAGTACCCCGATCGTGGCTTCGTCCTCTGTCGAAGACGCCACTCTCTCCTCCTTGGAACGCTGGCGAAAGACGCAGGTGGCGCGAGCTGTGGCCAACTTCGAAGACATGTTGGCTCACTGCACCCGGCTGGTCTTGGAGGAGAATTGCCCCTTCGAGGAATTCAAGGAGGTTCTTGAGGACGATGCGTCCTTTTTGCGTAAGAGGCTCGGTGTTACCGCGGCGAGGCCCTACTTTCAGCGTCTGTACGAAGTGGAGGGGGCTGTTCGGCAGCTGCTCACCCTTCGCGCGGGAGTTCTAATCTCTTTGATCTCGCCACTCGCGAAGTTCGAGTAGCTATGGCAGAGCGTGACCGCCGCCTGGATGAGAATATGGCGCTGGAGTTGAAGTTGTCAGCAGAGCTGGAGCAGGCCAAAGCCGAGGACGCACAGGTGGCTTGCGAGCAAGAGACGGTTGATAGCCGGGTCTCCCGACTCTCCTTTGAAGTGGAGAGGCTGAAACAGGTCATAGCTGACGCGCAGGCTTCCCTGGCCGTTCAAGGGAGGGCCCTTGATCAGGCGGCAAAGGAGTTAGAGGGGGTTGAGTCTCGTCGGTAACTGACCACTGACTCTGTTGGGGAGAAGGATCGAGCCCTCAAAGACGTCAAAGTGACCATCCAAGACTTGCTCTCGCGCACGGAGGAGGATGTTCGTCGAGAGGTCCTAAGGAGGCTCGAGCTCCGCCATGCTGAAGAAATTCATGAGGCGGAACTGCGATTAAAATCTTTGTAATTCGCCTTTTATTTCTTGCTTGTAATAGGACTTCCTTTCTATGAATGAAATTATCCTTTTGTTTCTGGCGACTATGTCTTGTGTGCATACCATATATAATACATATATTTTCGTGCACTAGTTGGCGTTTAGCCGCGGGAAATTCTCCTCGGCAGATTTCAGTCACAGACCCATTTCGCCTGCGGGCGAATTTCAATTGGGGGCGAATTCGCAGCTGCCATGCCAACGGCGGTTTCAGTTACAGGTGGGCTCCGCTTTTAGCGGATCACGTGTTCACCCACGTGTATTGTCAGTTATGGAGTCGTGAGTGAACCATCTCGCATTAATTGTGGTACGACGGGTTTCCTTGTCCTTCGTGCCCAATCCAGGCCGTTGGTTAGAGATTGTATCCAGGGACCGCCGAATCTCGGCCGCTTATGTGGGCTACGAGATATTCGGCCTTCTCCTCAACTGTTTGGACCCGAACGGTCCCATCGAGCCGTATATAGCTGCCTAGGGTTGGGGTATTTTAGTACCCTTATCTCCGTCAAGAAAGATCAAGGTTTTCCTTTTGCTCTTCCGCAGAGAATATCCAAATTCCCCTAGCATTCTCCAAATGGCACCGAGGACGAGGAGCGCGACTTCGAAGAAAAGGAAGGAGGTTTCTTCTTCAGGCGCCGCAAAAGCTGCCGCTGCCGAAGGTATGTCTTCAACCCAACTCCCACCTGGCCATGGATAGGTATCTATCGCCTAAATCCCTTTTTTATGTCCTCGTTGTGCTTCGCAGCCCCTGGCGGCTCGTCGCCTCCTGTGGAGCATGAGGCTGAGCCCATCTTGATATCCGATGACGAACCTGAGAGTTCGGAGGCTCCTCCTGTTCATGGCCCTGCTCCGCAGCAGGAGGCGGAACCTAGTCTCGAGATCCCGCCCATTGCGATGCTTGCCCCAGGTCAGGAGCCTGTTTCCCCCGGTTCCCTGTCTTGGCAGGCTCGTGTCGAGGAGTTCGAGAACGCCGTAAGGCAGGTGATTTCTCTCGTCGATCTTGGAATGGGTAGCTTCGATAGTTTTAGGCAATCTCTCTTGGATCGCATAATCAATTTTCGACGAGTGGGCGAGAATCGGCTTTCCTCTCGTTGTATGCAGGAGTTCCGTCTTCTGGAGTCGTGCATGATAAGGCTAGAGGCATTGCTGCGGGAAGGTCCGGAGGTCTATATGGAGTCCTGCCTGGCTTTTATCAGGCGCCGGGAGGCTCAAGAGCAGGAGCTCCGTTCCAAGGAGATTGCTGATTCGGAGTACATTGCCAATCTCTGGGTGGATCACCATCGCTCGTCGGAGGAGGAAGTCATCGACCTTAATCGCACGATAGCTCGCCTGCGAACCGAACTGGGACACGCGGAGGCGAGGTTGGAAAAGCTTCAGACTGACGTCGTCATTGCCCGTGAGAAAGCCGAAGCGGCAACCCAGCGCCTCTTGGTTTTGCAGGAACGAGACGCTGCCGCTAGGTCGAACCCTGAGGAACGGATCAGGCGAGCGACTGAGGACAAGGCCCGAGAGGACCACGCGAGGCGGGTGGCCTTGGCTAAGGAAGAGATTTCCACTTTTAGCGTGCTCGACTAGGATCTTGGATTTGTAACTGTCTTAAACATTTTGCTTATGACTTGCTTGCTTGTGTAGCCATAACTTTGTTTAAATGTATTGTCTTGAACACTGGGTGCACGTTTTGCTTCTTTGCATGTAATATTACGACTTTCGCCATTTGCAAAAATCATAACTTTGTTCAAATGTACTGTCTTAAAGCATCCATGAGGTTTGTGTCCGCTCATTGTGCGTATACTCTTTGGATACGTTGCTTTCCAGTGTTTTGCTCTGTAATTGCCGACAGCCTTGTACCGCAGGCGAAGTCTTTCGCGTGACGACGAGTTCGTTAGGATGTTGAGACCCGACTCCAGATTGGATCATGTTGCTGGTGAAACTCAATTGGTTAATGAGTTTGTTAGCAGACGAGACTCGATTGTGGCGAATTTTGCTCCACCGCTGGTGAGTTTGAACAGATGGCTAAACTCGACAGCTGACGAGTTTATACTGTAGGCGAAACCCGTGTGATGGCGAGTTCTTACTTCAGACGAAACTTGGATGGTGGCGAGTTCGTCTAAAACTCGGGGGTCCAATCGCGGGCGAAATTCGTGCCACGTGTTGGTCAGCGGGCCCAAGTGCTTGCCAACCAAGACTTTGCAGGCGCATTAACGCTCATTTATTGGTGAAGTGACCGAACGCTTCGCCTCTCGCTCAATCCGATCGGTCGGTTTGGTGTTTCGAGAGTAGCCTTTAATGGCGTTGAGTTCGAAGCGTCGCAAGGCGTTCGGACCGCTTGATGGCCTGGGGTAACGAACCTTAGACGTCGGATTTCTTGAATATATTTCAGTATTTGCCTTCCCCCCTCTCTTTTTTTAGCATAGTCTTGGCTGTTTCGAGAGTAATCTGCCAGCAAAAAGGTCTCAGCGAAAGAAAAAGAAGAAACTTCCTTTCCTCATGGCTTCCTCCTCCGATCACAGCAGTTCCGAGGGTGTCGGCTCTTCCGCCACCGTCGTCGACGTTGGCGTTCCGGCTGCTGCCCCCGCGAGCCCGGTTCGGGCTTATCCTATCCCGGACCCCGTAGCTCACCCCGCTTTCGTACCGCTCAAGCGGTTGGTGGACTTGGTGCACGGGATCGCCCTAGAGGTCAGCGTGGGTGGCGAGAGATATTACGACGCGCTCTCTCTTGTGGAGGCTGGTCTGGAGGCGGTCCTCCGCGCGGGTGATGCCTCGCTCACTCAGCGATGTGAGCGGGAGCTTGAATGTGTGGAGGGGTGGATGTATCACCTTGAGGAACTGGCTTATGAGGACCTCTCCGACGTGCCACCGCCCCTCCTGCTGCACCTCCTGCTCGAGCGTGAAGAGAGGGCGAAGCGGATTCTGGCGAAGGAGGCCGAGCTCAGACGCCTGCGAGAGCGGTTGGGCCAGGTTGGCCGCCAAGGAAGCAAGGGTGCCTGCGTGCGTGTTCTTGGAACGTAGCACGTGTTCGATGTGGAAGCTTTCGAACGATTCGATGAGCTTGATCACCGCTCTGTGAAGCGGGATCAGATCGTCATTCTTAACTTCATATTCGCCAGTCACCTGCTTGATGATGAGCTGAGAGTCGCCATACACCTCGAGGCATCTTACCCCTAATTCTTTCACCAATTCGAGCCCAATGAGTAGCGCATTGTACTCAGCCACGTTGTTGGTGCACGGCTCTGTTAAAGAGAATGCTCGGGGTAGCACGTAGTTATGTGGGGAAGTGAATACTACCCCCACTCCTGCAACAATAGAGCCGCTCGTGCCTGTGCCAGATGCGCCATCAAAGAACATTTGCCAAACCTCTAGTAACGAAGTTATGTTGGCTTCGGGAGGTTCGTCTGGCAGATCTTCAAACAGGTCGGTCTCCGTCTTCAGTGGGTGACTGGCCATGAGATCGCATATGGCCTGCCCCTTGACAGATTTCTGTGGCATGAAGTGGATGTCGTACTGGGAGAGCAGAAGCGCCCACCTAGCTAGGCGCCAATTTAACGCCACATGTTGTGTCATGAAGACCCGAATAGGGTTTATCCGGGAGATGACATGGATCGTCTAGCCTACCAGGTAGTGTCGCATCTTTTGGATAGCGAACACCAAGGCCAAACATTCTTTTTCGACCATCGGGTACCGTTGTTCGGCGCCTTGCAAGGTTCTACTCAGATAGTAGATGCCTTGCTCGTGGCCGGAGTCATCATTTTGTGCCAGGAGGGCACCCAGGGAGTGTTCCATGGAGCGTATATAGACGAGGAATGGCCTCCCTGAGATTGGCGCGGCGAGGACAGGCGGATTCCATAGGTACGCCTTGATATCCTCGAAGGCCTTCTGGCAAGGCTCGTCCCATACGAAGGAGGTGCCTTTCTTCATAAGTTTGGAGAACGGCTGACATTTGCCTGAAAGATTCAAGATGAATCTCCGGACATAGGCCAATCGTCCCTGGAGACCTCTTAATTCTTTGAGGTTCCGGGGTGGTCGAAGTTCCTGAATGGCTCGTACCTTGTCAGGGTCAATTTGGATCCCCTTCGTGGTGACGACGAAGCCGAGGAACTTACCGCTAGACATCCCTAGGAATGATTTAGTGGGATTCATCTTGAGTTGATGAGTCCTCATGATCTCGAACATTGTCCTCAAGTCTTGAAGGTGGTCGCCTTTGTGGCGACTTTTCACGACCAGATCGTCCACATAGCATTCCACTATCTTTCGCAGGTGCTCTCGAAAGATCGTGCTCATGGCGCGTTGATATGTTGCGCCGGCATTCTTGAGGCCAAAGGGCGTGACCGTGTAGCAATACACCCCCATGGGAGTTCTGAATGAGGTATGTTTTTCGTCCTCGGGGTGCATTTTGATTTGATTGTACCCCGAGAAACCGTCCATGAAGGACATCCTCTCGAATCCGCACGTGTTGTCAATGATGACATCCGTGATGGGCAGGGGAAATTCGTCTTTGGGGCACGCAGCGTTGAGGTCCCTAAAGTCGATGCAGATGCGGATCTTACCGTTTTTCTTCAGTACTGGAACAATGTTAGCCACCCAGTCGGGGTGTTGCTCCTCCCTGATGAAGCCGGACTCGATGAGTTTCTTTACTTCAGCCTTGATCACCTCCATGATCTGGGGACGAAACCGCCTTTGCTGCTGCTTGACTGGCTTGGCGTCTGGGCTGATGTTGAGGCGATGCGTGGCAACCCGCGGATCCAAGCCAGGCATGTCCTCGTAATTCCATGTGAAGACGTCGATGTATTCCCGTATGAGGGCAATGAGATCCTCCTTTTCTTGAGGAGGCAAGCTACCACTGATGAATATGGGTTTGGGACTCTCGTCAGTGCCCATGTTCACCTGGAGGACTTCGTCTTCGGTAGGTGGCTCCCGTTGCTCGAAGCGACTGCTCCACTGGGCGTTAACATGGCGATCCCACATCTCGTCATAGAGCGGAAGTTGTTCATCCGCCGCCATTTCGGCGGGATCCATCGTAGCCATGTTGACCGTGAGGTTATCGAGCAGGTCCCTCACGCTGACATCCGAGTCTCATGCTGAGGTCACTGACGATTGATCCCCTGAACATGCATAGTCGGAATCCTCGTTGACGTGGAAACACAAGTCCGACGAGGAGGAGGAGTAGCCTAAGCCTCTCCTGGTCCTGTTGAAGTAATTTGGGGGTTTCCCTTTAGGTACGTAAGCAGGTCGAATGACCGTCTTACGTCCCCGGCCATAATTGAGGCCCTCTAAACGAGTGAGATCATACCCCATGTCGCTCATCATGCGTCTCGCAATTCGACTGTATTGTGAAAACTAGGGCGCGGGATCCTCGTCTTCAGACTCATCCCAGAGCGTACGCAAGGGACGATCGATTCGACCAAAAATAATGTCTTTTCGATATTTATTCTGGGCTGGCACGACGAATACAGCTTGTGATGACTTGATCGGCTGCGTTTTGGTAGCGCCTGACGAGCATACCGGCAGATGCAGGGAAGGATCTCGGTAGAGTTCCGACCATAGGTCGTTGGGCTCATCATCATCAGACGTAGAGCAAGACGACACACAAGCAAAGTTAGACTTTTCATTGATGACAATCTTCTCCGCCTGAACGGCGTTGGTTACATGATGACTCTCATAACCAATTACAATTGACTCGAAGTCATTTAGGATTAGATTGTCGCCGTACTCAGGCTCGCTATCCGCCTCGTTGCCGCTTTCCGGCTCCTCGACTGGCGGTTCGATAGGGTCCTGATACAGTAGGGAGTCCGTGAAGTAGTTCTCGACACCTTTGAAGGGTTGTCTGTCGGCCACTACAGTCCTCACACATTCATAGTCGTCGACATACTTCAAGCATTGGTGAAGGGTGGACGGGACTATTCGATTGCCGTGGATCCATGGGCGTCCCAAGAGCACGTTGTAGGAGGGCTCGGCATCGATGACATAGCAGGTCACCTCCGTCTTCATTTCGCCTATGCGGCATTTCAGGCGTATTTTGCCCAACGGTCGTGTCCCCGTGGCGTTGAAGCCGAAAATAGTCGTGGTGGTTGAGGACAAGCGCTTTGGCGGTATCCCCAAGTGCTTGATCAATTTCAGAGGCACGATGCTCAACGCGGAGCCCGGGTCGACTTGGATCCGATCCACTCTCGCCGATCCGACGTATCCCGTGAAGTACAGCGGTCGATCGTGAGACGTGCTCTTGATGAGCATGTCTTCAGGAGTGAAAGTGATGCACGGGACTCGTCTCTCGGAGACTTGACAGCAGGTCGTACATTCTCGTTCCTCCTCAGCCTCTTTCGAGAAATGGGTCGCGAACGCCTCTGAATCGGCCAAAGCCTCTTGCAAGGCCTCGCGAGTGGATCTGGACAACCGGAGGAGGTCGTACATAGTGATTCGCGCAGGGATGCTTTTCAGCTGGGCGAGCACGTTGAACCGGAAAGGTTGGCGACTCGAGCTGGGTGCATCTGGATTGGGAGGAGTTGTTGCGGCTGGCCTTGCGGGAGGTCTTGCCGTGTTCTCCGCCCTCGTGGGATATTCCTTCGCGAACTCCTTTCCCGCCCTTGTGGCGAAGACGTTGGTGTCCTCTTCGGAATCGGTTAAGGCGGTCACCGCTATGTCATCTTTGTCTAGGGTGGCATAGATGACGTTGCAGTGTTTCTTCTTGGCCTCTTTCGAGGGCCTTGCAGTCCACTGTTCATCGTCGAGGAGGTCTGGATGAACCCACATTATCTGCCCCGATGGCAGGGTCTGCGGGACCAAACCCTTCTCTCGCTGGTTGTGAGGATCGTCATTGGTGATCTTCAAAACCGCTTTGGGGATAGGAACTACCCCCGCCAGAGCTTGGACCTCTGGAAGGTTTGTCCCAAAGCTCAAGGTGATCATGTTTGTGGTCACCTGCTTCTGGACCTTCTCCTTCTTCAGGACCCCCGCGTCGTAGAGGGCCTGGAGTTTGTCCTTGAGGACGTAGCATTTAGTGGTGTGGTGACCAAGGAATCTGTGATAAGCACAGTAAGTTGGGTCACCGGTTTTGTCCGCCTCTTCCGGCTTCGTGGCTTTGGGCAGTTTGATTCGACCACTCTTGAGCAGAGTATCGAACGTTGCCACCACCTGATCTTCTTTGAAGTCATAGTGCCGCGGGGGACGCTGTTCAAATTGTCTGGGCTTTGGCCTCTGGGTAGTTTTTGGCACTGGGGCGGAATCGACTGCCATGATATCCTTTCCTCTCGCTCGAGGGGGGGTTCTTTGGCGCAGTCGGCTCCGTGGCTCCCTTCTTAGGCTGCGGTTCTTCAGCCTCGAGCCTTTTGATCATGTTTTCTACTTGTTCACCTTGACGAACAAGTTCTTTCCACGTCCGGGTTTCTACCGCGCCTATTTTGGATAGGATGTGGATGGATAGATTGTTACGACACATCCCGATCAGTGTCGACTCGGAGACTTGGTCCCGGCAGTGAACCGATCGATTCCGAAACCTCTTTACGAAATCATTGACTGATTCTGACTTTCGTTGTTTTTCGGCCAGGAGGGTGGCCATCGATACTTCCATATCGTCGTCGAAGAAGCGGGCTAAAAAGAGTCTTTCGACGTCGGCCCATGATTTGATAGAGCCGGGCTCCAGCTTGCGGAACCATTCAAAGGCCACCCCTTTGAGGGTGCCTATGAATAGTCGCGTAAGAATGGCGTCATTCCTCGTAAGGAACCCAGTTTGGGCCATGAAGTAGTAAATGTGCTGAGAGGGTGAACCCTTGCCGTCGAATTGCACCAAGCTGATTGGTTTGAACTTCGCCGGGTATGAGACTGTATCCCACTCAATGGGGTAGGGACGAATCACCCCCAGCTTGTTCATGTTTTGCTGAAGTTTCAGCGCGTTAAGCTGGTCCTAGAATTCATCGAACCTCTTGTCACGGGTGCCGTCCCCGGTGTGTAACGTTCCTAGCGACGTCTTGGAAGAGTAATCGGATTGTGGATTACTGTTGTCTTCCGTTTCCGTCGCAGGACGGCGGGGTGGTACCCATTCTCTATCCCTAGTTTGTCGAGGTAAGGGGCGTTGGGCCCGCTTCTTCTTCTTCTTCTTATTCAGAAGTTGCTCCATCATTTCTCGCAGAGAGTCGATGGTCGCCTGCTGTTCCTCCAGCTTTTGAGTCATCGTCTGCTCGTGGGTGAGCTCGGTCATGTGTACTCCCGCCGGGGTGCTTCGTCCCGAATGTGAGGTTTGGGACGTGGCAGCCGCCGAATGAACCTCGTCCTCTCCGTAGGAGGGAGGAACCAGGGTAGAGTAATCAAACCCGATGCTCGCTCCCTTGCGACTACGGGTTCGCTGGTATATGCCGCCTTGACTACGTCGGGCGAATCGAGGATTGGGCCCCAGAATGGAATCTGAATCTGGGGTATCGGAGAATACTGCCTTACCCTTGTCCGTCATGTTGATTGTGGCGGACGGGAGCTCCAGATCGTCAGTAGCGCGTCTTTTTTGGTGACGGCGCGTTCGACGGGAGGTCCTCCATCGTGGAGCTTGTTGAGAAAGTCTCTTAAACACCGAAGGTTTCGCCGTTCCTAAGCATTGGCAATCGGCGATCACCGTGTGGATGAGCCTTTCGCAATGGCACTGAGGGTTCACCTCGTGTATAGTGCGCTTGCGAGTCAGATATTCTCGGAGATCCCCTGTGGGTAGTTGGTGACAACCCCCAGTATCAGAAGGATCGCTTGGGTGTGTACACGAGGGGCCTTGGGACGTATCCCCTGGTGCACGCTGGGCAGAGTGATGAGGTGCTGGAGTTAGGCGACTCGCTTTGATGGGCGAGCCTTCGCGTCTAGGCGAACTCCAGCGCGCAGGCGAGTTTCAACCCTTCGTTTGAGCGAGCGGGCTCACGAAGTGTCGCCTACCTTCTTGTCTTTGCGTTTATCCGCCAAAAGATCATGGCGAGGCTCGCCAGCCTTCGAGGATTCGCCCGTCCTGATGGGGCCCCTCGCTTGGGGTGGTTTACTTGCGTCAGGGACGTGACCTGAAAAGCGAAGTCCACCTGAGCGGGCGGCCTCCTCCTTCTCGGTTGGCGCTCCTGATTGGGAGAGCCTCCCGACATTGGACGAGTTGCCAATTTTCTTCTCGCTTCTCGGGCCTGTGTGGTGATCTAGGCCGTCGCGTGAAGCGGAGGTCTGGGCTTTCTGCCCGACCAGCGTCTGTCGTTGCTGTTGGCAAGCTTTCCCAATAGAGAGAGCGTGCGCGCGGGCTGTGATAGCGTGGTTTGTGCCGGAGCGAACCGGTGTCTCCACGGTGACGGGTGTTACCGAGGGTCGTTTGGCGACCCATCTAGTAGACCCTCCCTTCACACTCTCAATCTGGGACTTGGCCTCAAGAGTGTTTGGGGTGGGTTTCCCCGTCGAGACTCGGGTAGAGTCTTCTGGAGCGGGAGCCTTGACCGTCGGAGGTCGGCTCCTGCGCATGACTCTGTGGCGTTTGCGGGACGCTTCGCCACCGGAAGAGGAGGAAGACAAGTACTCTTCGTACTTGGCCTGGTCAAACTCGATCTCTAGGGACTCCACCGTTGTCCCGACAGCAACCTCGTCGAACTGAGCTACCACCATTTCATTTGAAGAAACAGCTTCTCCCACTGTGGTTGCCATCTTCTGTAGGTGTAAATTCCTGATTTTCCCGAGAATGGGGGATTTTGTTTGTATTGATAAGAAAGCTTATTACAAACTAAATCAATCTGAATTACAACAGAAGCAGAGGGAAGGCCATCCTTGTTTAATCGTGGGGACTTTAAGGTAGCTACAGTATGCTTCGCTCGGTGCTCGTGCCGAGTCTGCTTCCCTTGGACGGTTCGACCGAGGTTGCTGGAGAGCTTCAGTACTCAGTAGAAGCTCGAGGTGAAGGAGTTCATCTCTTCTGGCTCGCCGGCGATCGGAGCTCGGAGCTAGAAGATGGTGCTGTAATGCAGGGGTATGCAAAAAGCCTCTTCCTCTCTTGGTTGATCGATCAAGCTCTTGGTCTATTGGCCGATTTTCGATCTTGATCTCCATCCCCCTCAAGGTTGCTGAAAGAAGCCCTTAAATGGGAGAGGAACAGTTTGACTGCCCTCCTTAATTATGGGATGTGACCATACACTGTTCCAAGACATCCGACTGTCTCTTTGTACAACAAGCGGTTGTTTGGTGGGATGACGTGTTGTGTCACGTCGTGTAGGAGTGGGAAAGTCCCTCCTCGTACTCGTGACAGTGGCTGCCAGACACTCAAGTGGGTCTGGCCAGTCCTTTGAGCGCCGGTGGCTCTCACCTCTTGCTTGGAGTGAGGTAAGCTGCATTTATGTTGATGCCGATGGCTCTGGTAACTGTCCGCTCACTTGTACGGTGAGGTACCGAGTGACCCTTCGGCGGTCCTGGGGTGTTGTGCCTCCTCCCCTCTCCCTATGTCTGAATAGGGGTGGGAGAATGGACATCTCGCGTCAGAGCTAGCTCCAGATAGCTTGCGGCGCGCCGACGGCTTCAGCTCTTCCTCTTGATGGGTGAGGTGACCCGCATTTATGAGTATGCAGGTCGGTCCGGCGCCTGTCTCGTTCGCTTGAACCGCGGGCGACCGTCTGACGGACCTGGGGCACCGTACCCTCCTCCTCTCGCATCGTGGGAGGCAGGGAAGGGTTGTCCCTGGAAACCCGGCCTTCGGCTCATGTAGGCAGACGTGGCTCAAGTGGTTTCGGCACATGAGGGCGGATTTGAGTATCTCCCTTGCAAGCGGATTTAGTTAGTGAAGGCGGATTCGCCTCGCTGGCGGATCCATGCGATTTGGCGGGTGCGGCCGATGTAGGGGCTCGTGTGCCAGCGAATCCACTTAGTGGCTACAGTAGGCTCTCCACCTAAGAGAGGGTGGTCCTGTTCTGCGAGCGAATTTGTTCGCTAATCCGCCGCGGTAATTTTTACCGTCTACATAAATAAGTTATTAAACTATTGAAAATATCAAAAATATGGTTTCTGGCCGACCAAAGATAGGTCTGGTCGACCAGATAGATCAGCCAGAAACAGAGATTCAGAAAAATCTCTGTCTAGTCGACCAGATATGGACCTGGTCGACCAGAGGCTCCAGATTCGACCAGGAAATTTTCCAGAAAGCATATCTGGTCGACCAGGCCTCAATCTAGTCGACCAGACAGTGCTTCTAACAGCTATATTTTTCAAATAAATATGAACGTTTTGTGAACGTTTTTGGCAGTTATTTTTGAATGTTTTTGAACGAAAATTATACCTATAAATAGGTGTTAAGTTCTGAAATTTCATTACTCAATTCCTTTATATAAACTTGAGTTTTTCTTGACTTCTTAAGATCATTTTGAAGAGAAAAACTGCATGAAAATTTTAGTTTTGTTCTTGATAAAAGTTCCACTACTCTAGAACAAAAATCATCCCTATAGCCTATTGTAATTTACTCACATCTACACATCAAGGCTTATAGGAAGAGAAAGTTATACCATCTTGTTTTCGATTTGATAATCTCTTGGAAGAAGAGATTGTTGTGGCATTGGCAATTGAAGATTGTCAAAGTTGAACGGTTTGTTTGCGGGTTGCAAGTGCTTGCTGTTTTTGCAAGTGGAAATAGTGGAGAAATCTCAAGCGAGGCTTGGGGACTGGATGTAGGTCTGGAGGACCGAACCAGTATAAATCCTTGTGTTTGCGTTTGCAATTTTCTGTGATTGTCTACATATTGGTTTGATCCTTCTTACTCTTTGTGATATTATTTTATTGAAATTTAAAGTTTCCGCATTAGATTTCATAAACACTATTCAACCCCCCTTCTAGTGTTTGAGTGCCATT
>BQKN01063299.1:0-20130 GCA_022839385.1 Asparagus kiusianus
TCCAGCTATTCCTCAGTTTGCTTCGGGCACGTCGGCTGAGGTTGTACAGGTGGTGAGGGAGGGTGGTCATCGAGCTATTCGCCAGCTGATTACAGATGCTCCTTTTGTGAAGGATGCTAGCTCTACCCAGCCTCTCCGGAAGAGTGATTTCCTATTTGGTGACTCTGTCGATGACCCGGAAGCCGTATTCATCAACGCTGAGCAGTGGCTTCACAAGACCGGCGGTGGCTTCATATACTTGCCGGAAATTCCTCGACAGCGCTCGTTGACTGAGCTCAGGTGTCAGGCCGTGACGCGCGAGATGTCGTGGCGTTTGACAGTGGATCATGAGAGCGTACATTGCGGCTATATTACCCACCAGGCAGCTCCTGGTTCAAGCAGGAGTCACATCACCGGATTGCATCCCGGAGTGTTAGGATTGGATGCACCACCGCGTAACGAATTTCTCGCCACTGCTTCGACTTTGAGGAATCGCCTCGCTGCGCTAGGACGGGAGATGCCTGCGACTCGTCACAGGATTTATGGTTGGGTCCACTCTTCGGACAAGTCTTGGTGGAGTCGTATGACGACATACGTCTTGAGCCGCTGGGGCGAGGAGTTGCATGCTTGCGGTCTGTATACCGCCGTTCGTGCCACCATGTATGGCCTGCCCGTCAGTTTGAGACATTTCTGTGCTTTGTTCGAGTTGTATAATCCAGACTCGAACACTTTTCTGACCCGTCAGGGGGAGTTGGGCTTGACTCTTCATGAGATGCATAGGATTTCTGGCTTGACCATGGGGCAGATGTTATACCAGGAGTATTTCCCTTCCAGTCATGAGTTGAGTCAGCTGAAGGATCGCATGCCCGACCGTTACGAGACTCTATGGGATCTTACTTGCCATTACCATATCGCTTTGGCGCAGTCTGAGCCTTTAGCCAAGAGGACGAAGGCCTCTGTGAGTCTGAAGCAGTTCGCGAACTATTTGTTCAAGAACTTGGAGAGCAGCTCTGGCGAGGATATTTGTGAGTTGGCCCCACTCACTCCTTCAGAGGTGAACCATCTACTGAGGAAGATTGATGCTCGTTCCTATACCACCAGCAGTTCTGAGGGTGGCTTTCCTGCGAAGACCAAGTTCAGGTCTTTTTTATGGCATGCGACCACACCGATTCAGCCGATGACTCTTCTCGCCGGCTTTCTTGCTATCTGGTTGAAGAAGTGCGTGGTTCCATACCAGTCTGGGGACGCCTTGCCCTTGGAGGTACTTTTCCCAGCAGTTCAGCTCGCATATAAGAAGGAACTCTCACTTCTTCCGGTGATGGTGGTTAACATTCACTGAGGACTTCGGCAGCTTTCCAGTGCGTTCACACGGAAGGAGACCGATTTGCCAGGTCAGATTCCCACGCTTAAGGTAGAGTTTCCCTACGCTTATTTGATGGCCTGGTTCGTCCTCCACCGTCCGGACATGATGTCGGTGCCGAACGCTACAGATCACTCTGTCCCCCTGCTGCAGTTGCTTGAAAATGGTAGGTGGGAAGGCCGCGGGTTTTCTGATGTCCGACAGCAGCTGCAGGTCCACAAATGTTGGGCGTTCTCTACTTGCTTCCCGCAGTTCTCCGGCCGATACGGCGAGTGCTTGACAGACGATGAGAGGCCGAGAGAGAATCGGACCCACTTAGACATTGGCTGCTTCAATTGGCTGGTGAACATCAGGCCCGGCTATCTAACTTTCCGGGTGAAGAATGAGTGCTTCATAGAGCCATATCTACCCTGCCGATTTGCTCGCCAGTTTGGCTACGATCAGCTTTACATCGGGAATCCTCGCCAGCAGCTTCGGACCCATAGTGGTTTGGTGGACGGTCTTCGTGCATGGTTGTGGACCGTGACTGGCTGTACCGGTGCTAGGTTCAGCCTCCCGAGCATTGATCGGCAGTTGAATCTCACCTTCTTGAGCTGCAAGTGGTTATTAGCAGCCAACAAGACTATCCCTGTGAAGCCGATTGCGGAGCTAGAGGCCGAGGAAGCTTCTCGGGTTGATTCGCGCAGGATTCGGGAGAGGGCTCGATCACAGAGGACACAGAATAAGGCTCGCCGACTTGATGAAGAGGGCCATAGGTCATTCCATTCTACAGATGAGGCTTCCGGCGGAGATCCCGAAGATTGTGATGGCTCTTCTGAGCGAGGTTTGCTATTCATCTTTTCCTTCTACTTTCTAGCAATATTGAAACTGACTATAACTCCATGTTTCAGGGACTGCAGCTGATCACGATGAAGAGTTCTACCCTCCTCGTCGGGCGAGACCTTCGATCCCCACTGCTAGGCGGAAGAGGTTAGTCCGTAAGCTGCCTGCAGCTTCCCGAGCTTCCGATACGGACTTAGCTGGTGATGATCCTACCAGTGATGGAGGTAACAATTATCCTGAGAACTATTCCTCTGGTTACTCAGCGCATTGACTTACACTTCTCTCTCTCTATATAGGAGCACGTGAGGAGCATGAGATGAGTCCTGATCCAATCCCCATATCTCCCGATGAGTCTGATCCGCTACCCCCTGTAGAGAGGCCTACAGGGGTTGCTGACATTGGAGCGGCGGGCAATGTAGGACCCGATTCCGTGAATCAAGGTACCTCTAACACTGACAACGTATTTCTTTAGATGATACGCCAATGAATTTGTGTACCTTCTAACTGTCCTCCACCTCTTGCTCCTTCAGATAATTTGCAAGAGATGAACCTTGGAAATGAAGAGGCTAATGTACCTGTGAAAGGTAACTTGCTTCCATTAATTGTAGTCTCTTTACTTCTTTTTGGCACTTATATGCTCTTCTGTCAGAGTTCTCCATCGATGACTTCGACACGGGAAGCTTGTTTGCGGACACTCCTATGATGCGCTATATATATAGCTCACCTCAGATTGAGGATCAGCTACCTGGAGACATGTTTCCTGAGCCCGCCTTCGCTGAAAACCCTGAGGATGGTTCCTTTGAAGGTATGTGCTTCTTTCTGAGTTAATTATAGGACTAGCCAATTTTGACTAATGCAACTATAATGTAACGCCTCTGCGAATTCCGTTTTGGATCTGGCAGGAGCTTTTGTTGAGAAAGACCCTGTCGAGCCAGCTGCGAGACCAACTCCGCCCGTTGATACATCTGCATCCGTTACACCTCCACTACCCCCAGCGGATAAAGGGGAAGAAGGTATAAGTTAACTCATTGAAGAGTGTTATTCCCTTTCTTTTTTTTTTATTATTAAGATTTTTTGACGGACTTCTCCCTTTTTTGTGTAGGGCGTTCTTCTCGTCTTCATGTCTTAGTGAAGGAGTTGTTATCTGACGACGATCCTGACAAGGTCGTCATCTGCATAGACGTTCGTTCCTTCTTCTCCTTTGTGAATGCTATGATCGGCAAGCTCTTTCACGATGGACTTTCACTTCACCAGTTCAAACCTCTACTTAATTCCAGAATCAACTTGATAAGGGAAGCAGGATACCCAGATTTGGCGAAGGCCATAGTTGACGATATCGATTGCCTAGAGCATGAGCTTCAGATGTTTCGTGAGCTTCGAGATACCGGAGCCTCTTCCTTCATTGCTGCTGAGCTGGAGACTCATCTACAGTCACTGCGCGAGACTCAGCTTCTTGCTAGTCTTGAGGTTCAGGTGCAGCGAGACCGAGTAGCCCGGGTTGAGACCGGCCTTGCTACCAGATTATCTTCACTTGCCGAGCTCCGCTCTTCTATTACTTCTTGTAGGACCAAGATAGATCGGCTTAGAAAAGAACTCTGCGAAGAAGAGGAGACTTTTGGCATTCTTCAGATGACAGAAGCACAGGACCAGCAGACCTGTACGGCTTTGTCCGATGAGTTGAAGTCCTTGAAGCAGAAGCTATCCGAGACAGAAGAGACTGCAGCGAAGATTTCGGCCGCCACTGAGGAGTCGATCAGGGCTGAGCTTATTCAAGCTTATGATGATAAGCTTTCTAAGCTCAGTCAGCAGATTTTTAGCCACGGGCTTGATGTTTGATTTTATCTGCTGTGTACTTTGACTTTTGACTCTTTTAGTGAATCTCCTTTTTATCTTTATTATGATTCGTCATTCCGTTTGAAATGATTGACCACAATACTTATAGGATTTTTGGCAAACCCTCAGCCATCAACGGGTTTGATATGCCTTTACCGACTACCGTTTGAGTCAGGCTAGCACGCGATTTGTTTAAATCCGCTCGCATGTAACGTTGCGCTCAGAGATTGAATTCTCTGAGACTTCGTGCTATGATGTCGAATACATAGACTTCGCCATTATTACGGGAATAGGCTACCCGGCGACACGTGTTAGGTGTTGGCTTTAGGATTTTTGGCCAACCCCCAGCCTCTAACGGATTTGATTAGCCTTTACCGACTACCGTTTGAGTCGGGCTAGCGTGCAGATTGTCTAAATCCGTTCCACACGTTACGTTAAGCTAAAAGAGTTAACTCTTTTAGTACTACGATATTGAATACGTAGATTTCGTCTTTCTCCTGTGAAAAGACTAAACAGCAACGTGTATGAGACGTTGACTTAGGATTTTTGGCAAATCCTCAGCCTTCAACGGATTTGGTGTGCTCTTACCGACTACCGTTTGAGTCGGGCTTACGTGCGGATTGTTTTAAATCCGTTCCACATGTGACGTTGTGCTAAAGGAATGAACTCCTTTAGACTTTGTGCTACAACTGTGAATATGTAGACTTTGCCATTGTCATGGGAATAGGCTACCCAGCAACGTGTGTTAGACGTTGGCTTATCCCTACTTAGGCTTCGGGATAAAGGTCCCCAGAGTCAGACTCTGGTATCTTTTTCTACGGGTAAAGATCAAACCGGCGACGCGTGTTAGGCCTCGACATATCCTTTCTTAGGATTCAGGATGAAATTCCCCATGCGTATGAGGCATGGATTTCAGTGTTATTAATAACAACCAGCCACAATGTTGAATATGCGGACGGGTGTTCTTTTTAACGGTTAAGAACTAACCGGCCGCGCGTGTTAGGCGCGGACTTATCCTTACTTAGGTTTCAGGATAAAATACCCCAGAATTGAACTCTGGTGTCTTTTTCTCCGGAGAAAGACTAAACCGGCAGCGCGTGTTAGGCGCAGGCTTATCCCTGCTTAGGTTTCGGGATAAAATACCTAGGATGAATCCTAAATTGGTAAACTTTAGAAAAAGAGTTGGTGTGGGGAAGGAAGAATTTTATATTCTATTCCCCGAACAAGGAAGGAAGAATTTTATATTCTATTCCTTGATTCTGGAAAGGAAGAATTTTATATTCTATTTCCAGTGCAAGAAGGAAACTAGAAGTGGGATCTCCACTCCGAGAATCCGGAAGATCTAGATACACTTACCTTTTATAGGAGTGGTTATCTGATCGAAAAAATGAGATCTTCGTTTATCGAAGTGAAATTTCAACTTCAGTCACAACCATAAAAAGGTTGAACCCAAGAGAAAAGAAATGGAGTTCTTTCGTTCATCGAAAGGGGACTCCGAACTGAGAGTGAACCTTTTTGGTGGACTCACTGTCAATTGAAATTGATCAGCGAGGGATTTTGGTGGTAAAAATAAAATTAGGTTATCCTCTAGCATATTAAATGTAATATTCTTCGAGGAACTTCCCGATAAATGAGTTGTCCTGAACGTACTAGGGATAGTACTTTTTCAAAAACTTCCCATTTATTGGCATTAATTGCCTGTTACCCTCTAAAGAAATTAAGCGATAAGCACCGTTCGAATAGACTGTGTCTATTACAAACGGTCCTTCCCACTTAGGTTCGAATTTACCTTTCTTCTTAGAGGTGAGGATTATCGGTCGGCGCGCAGCAAGGACAAAGTCTCCTTCTTTAAAGCTTCTTTGACGAACCCTCTTGTCGAAGGCTCTGGATATCCTTGCTTGATAGAACTCGATGTGTTGTTGAGCTTCCAAGCGCTTTTCGTCCAACCTTTCGAGTTCCTCGAGACGCTTCTGATGCTGCTCTTCGGTCGTCATCTCCGTTGCGAGAGCGATCCGAAGGGAGGGGATTTGAATTTCTAACGGTAGCACAGCTTCGCATCCGTAGACCAACGAATATGGAGTAGCTCCCGTAGGTGTGCGTATGGTAGTGCGATAAGCCCAGAGTGCTTCTCCGAGTTTATCATCCCAATCCCGTTTGTTGGTTTTCACAAGCTTCGATAAGATCTTGATGATCGTTTTGTTGAAAGCCTCAGCTAATCCGTTAGCGGCAGGGTAATAAGGTGTTGACGAAACATCTTGGATCTTGAACTTGTCACAGAACCGGATGAAGGCGTTGCTTATGAATTGCGGACCGTTGTCATGAATGATCCGCCTCGGCACGCCATGTCGGTATATGACGTGATGCTTGATGAAGTTGATGACGTTGTTCGTCTTTACTTCTTTAAGCGGAACGGCTTCAGCCCACTTTGAAAAGTAGTCGGTGATAGCGAGGATGAATCGATCACCTTTTACTGAAGGAGGGAAGATAGGACCGACAATGTCCATACCCCATGTCTCGAATGGCCAAGACGTGGTTGACGTGTGTAACCGCTCCGGTGGTTGGTGCATATAGTTTGCATGTACTTGACAAGCGTGACATTCTCGAGCGTACTCAATCGCGTCACGAACCATTGTTGGCCAGAAATATCCTATTCTTCTGATTCGATCATACAGCTTGGGACCAGGCTGATGTGCGCCGCACTCTCCTTCGTGTGCTTCCTTAAGAACTTCTTTTGCTTCTTCATTCGAAAGGCATCGGAGAAGCAAGTCATCGTACCCTCGGCGATACAGCGTACGGGTCTCGGTATTGTAAAAGAATCGTGGTGCTCTTCGGCGGATAGATTCTTTTTCTTTTACATCCTCTGGTAAAATGCCATATTGGACGTAATCAATAATGGGAAAGCGCCAATCTCGGGACTCGGACCCGATTTGGGTTGAGTTCACCTCTTTAGCGTTCTCGTTTTTATCATCCTCCTCTTCAATATCCATATCGTATATGGGTACGCAGAGTTGGTGTGATCTTACTGTGACTAACAGTTCAGTTTCGGGCGGTTGCGCGAGTGATACTGCTAGTGCTGCCAGTGCATCTGCATAAGCGTTCTGAAGACGCGGGATGTATTCAATGTAAAATTCTTCAAAAGAATCTGCCACTCTGACGGCCTCTTGGTGGTATGGAATCAGATCTGGGTTTCTGACTTCATATTCCCCACGAACTTGGTTGACGATTAGTTGAGAATCCCCAAAGGCTTCGAGATATTCGACCCCCAGCTCTTTGGCGAAACTGAGTCCTATGAGGAGTGCGTTATACTCGGCTACGTTGTTAGAGCATGGACTCGTCAGCGAATAAGCTCGAGGTATCACGTGCTTCCCTGGGGAAACTAAGACAACTCCAACTCCAGAGGTGACCTTAGGACATCCCGGAGTCACTGCTTTATTGACTGCTCTCGAGGCACCATCAAAATATAACTGCCATACTTGTTGGTGTGATGTGGTATTAACCTCGTGGGTTTCATCTGGCAAGTCATCGTATACTTCCACTGTATCTGTTGTCGGGCTTGCCGCTAAGAGATCACAAATCGCCTGTCCTTTGACCGACTTCTGCTGTTTGAAGTGTAGATCATATTGGGACAAGAGAAGGGCCCACTTTGCCAACCGCCAATTCATCGAACCTGGTTGAGTCATGAACACCCGTACCGGATTAACATTAGCGATGACGTAAATCGTCTGGCCGACTAAGTAGTGTCGCATCTTCTGCACCGCAAACACCAATGCAAGACATTCTTTCTCGATCATCGGGTATCGAGACTCGGCGCCTATCAAGGTCCGACTTAGATAATAGACAGCCTGTTCGTGACCATTATCATCGTCTTGTGCTAATAAAGCACTTATCGAATGGTTCATCGCCTTGATATAAATCAAGAACGGTTTACCTGATTTTGGTGCAACAAGAACAGGTGGATTCATTAGATATGCCTTGATATCTTCGAATGCCTTCTGGCAAGCATCGTCCCAAATAAACGATACGCCTTTCTTGTTTAGCTTCGAAAACGGTTGGCACTTCCCGGAAAGATTTGAAATGAATCTCCGGATATACGCTAAACGCCCTTGCAATCCTCTGAGTTCCCTTAGGTTCTTCGGGGGTTGCAATTCATTTATCGCCTTTACCTTGTCTGGGTCTATGTGTATACCCTTGGTGGTAACGACAAATCCAAGGAATTTTCCGCTGGACATTCCGAGGAAGGATTTTGTGGGATTCATCTTCAATTGATGACTCCGCATGAGATCAAACATTGTTCTCAAGTCTTTGATGTGGTCTTCCTTGCTGCGGCTTTTCACCACCAAATCATCAACGTAGCATTCAACTGTTTTCCTGAGGTGTTTCTGGAAAATCTTAGTCATCGCTCGCTGGTATGTGGCACCTGCATTCTTCAGACCGAATGGCATCACCGTGTAGCAGAAAATACCGAGGGGCGTTCTGAATGCCGTATGCTTTTCGTCATCCGGGTGCATCTTGATTTGATTATACCCCGAAAAGCCGTCCATGAAGGACATTCTTTCGAATCCGCACGTATTGTCGATAATGACGTCCGTGATTGGGAGAGGAAAATCATCTTTTGGACATGCCTCGTTCAGATTCCTGAAGTCGATGCAAATCCTGATTTTGCCATTCTTCTTCATGACTGGAACGATATTGGCTAACCAGTCTGGATGTTGTTCTTCCCGGATAAACCCTGAGTCGATCAACTTTTTAACTTCAGCCTCGATGGCTTCCATGATCTGCGGACGAAACCGTCTTTGCTGTTGCTTGACAGGTTTGGCATCCGGCTTGATGTCGAGGCGGTGCATTGCCACATTGGGATCGAGCCCTGGCATGTCTTCGTAGTTCCAGGCGAAGACGTCGATATATTCTCTGATCAAGGCAATTAATTCCTCCTTTTCATCTGATGGAAGACTACCACTGATGAATATGGGCTTTGGATTGTCCTCATCACCCATATTGATTTGGACTACTTCGTCTTCGGTGGGTGGCTCTCTCTGTTCGAACCTATCACCATATTGCATGTTCAGGTGATGAACCCATGGGTCCTCCCATGTTTGCATTTGATCGTCGTCCTCCATTGTAGATGGATCAGCCGTAGTCATGTTCGACATTAAGGCCTTGAACACTTCTCCCAAACTTGTGTCGGAATCTTCAGATGAAGAATCTGGCAAATACCCATCCTTAGCCTTGTTAGCAATTTGATCGATGATCTGCCAGCCACATTCGTCATCTGACGAAACGTAGCCTAAGCCCCTCTTGTGACGATAATAACCTTCCGGTTTACCCTCTGGGACATATGCCGCTTTGACTGGGACACGGGAACCTCGATCGAAGTATAGACCTTCTCCGAGTGTGAAATCATACCCTTGTCTTTCCATGAGCTTGCGCGCTTCTGAACTGTACTTAGATAGATGTAAGCCAGATTTGTCACCATTTTCATCCTCTCTTAGGAAATGATCTGGCACCGGACGACTTTCTCCTTTACCGAAGATCACTTCTTTTTGTCCCCCTATTTTGGCGGGAATAATTTGAGTTGTTCCGAAAGAGTGCTGGAAACGCTTCTTCGTTACATACGACGATCGGAGCGGCATACACAATTCGGGATTATCGTACAATCCCCTTATCACATCATCAAAAGACAAGGAGTACTCTAAACCATTATTTATTTCAGGTTCGGCAAGTTGCCAGTTACAACCGCCATCTGACGACTGTTCGTCGTCGAGATTGATTACAAAGGGTACAATGTCATTAAAAACAAAACCACCATTGTAATCGAATCCGGCTTCGGAATCAGCTTCTTCTCCGCTGTCCGTGCCTTGGACCGATGGTTCCGTGTCGGATTCATTACCATAAAGGAGAGAATCTGTGAAATAATTCTCATACCCTTTGAATGGTTGCTTATCCGCGACCACCGTCCTAACTCTTCCATCAGTGTCGACGTATTTCAAACACTGATGTAGAGTGGAGGGGACTATAACGTTACTATGGATCCAAGGCCGACCCAATAGTAAGTTATAGGATGTCTCAGCATCAATCACGTAGCACGTGACCTCCGTCTTTAAATCGCCCATTTGGCACTTTATCCGGATTTTACCCAAAGGTCTTGACCCGCTGGTGTTGAATCCGTATATGACTGTGCCTGTTGACGCCAACTTGCTGATTGGGATTCCCAGGCTGTGCATTAGGCGAAGCGGCATAATACTCACGGCGGAACCCGGATCTACTTGGATCCGGTTGACTTCGCTGGAGCCAATGTACCCGACGAAGTACAGGGGCCGATCGTGGTTTGAATTCTTCGTCTGCATATCCTCTTTGGTGAAGGTGATGCAGGAAATGTTCTTAGCTGCCACATTGCACTGTTGGGCTGGCGTATCCAGTTCTTCAGGAACTGGTTTGACCCTTGTGAGGAATGCTTCTGAATCTGCCAGGGCTTCCTGCAAGGCTTCTCTAGTCTCCTTGGATAACCGCAACAGCTCGTACAATGTTATCCGCGCTGGAATGTTAGCTAGCTGAGCCATAATGTCGAAGGCGCGAGGGTTTTTTGAACTCTCCGGTTTGTCTTTTCCAATCGGACGACTGAAACGAGACTGCTTCGGATTCTGTACCTCTTCGGGCCTCTTTTCCTTCTGTTTATCAACCGGTTGTCGTCGAACATCTTCAGCCGGTTTAGGAATTAGGATCACCCCCATCTCTGTGATAGTCTTGGGTGGTCCCTGTTTTGTCACCCCTAGCTTAGCTGCTTGTTCACTATGTGACGGATAGTTGAAGTGGTACTGATTCCCACTTCGGGTCGTAAAGACCTCATGTTCCTCGTCGGAGAGTGGAAAAGTGGTGATCCTTTCATCCTCTTCACCCGGGATAGCAGAGACTCCATAACAAGACTTCCCTTTCCCTTTGGACTTCTTCTTGGATGACGATCCAGCCCATTGTTCATCTCCGATTAGGTCGGGGTGCACCCAGAGAATTTCACCGTTTGGAGCTGTGTGCGGCACGAGTCCCTTTTGGCGCTGTCCGTGCGGATCGTCGTTCACCGTCTTCATCCCGACTTTGGTAACGCGCTTAGGCTCGAACCAATCTGTAGGCACCGATCCAAAACTGATGGACACTGCATTTGCTCCCACATTCTTGGCCGGTTTCGGAGTTATGACTCCTACATCGATCAAGGCCTGGATCTTGTCCTTGAGGTGGTAGCAGGACTTCGTAGGGTGGTGAACCGCTCTGTGATACGCGCAGTACCTCGGGTCTGTCACCTTGGTAGCCCCTTCATGATCCACAATCGCAGGCAGCTGGATTTTGTTGTTCTCCAACAGATATTTGAAGATGCCGGGAACTTCGTCATCTTTGAAGGAGTAGACTTTAGGAAATCTCGGCTCCGAAGACTTTTGCTTCTGAGACCGCTGCTGCCAATGTGGCTGTGATTGCTGTGGAGCTCGCTGCTGTTGCTGAGGTTGCAATTGAAAGGTTTGATTAGCATCAACAGCATTAACCTGAGCTTTACCTTTTCCCTTCTGATTGAAGTTCTGCTTTGGAGGATTTGTAGCCGGTTGGCCTCTCTCCGCCTTCTTTCTTCTAAGGAACCGCTCAGCTTGCTCACCTCGGACCTTCAAGTCCTTCCATGTCTTGGACGGAGCTGTGCCCATTGCTTCCAAAACGTCCAGTGAGAGGTTGTTGTGGCAGGTTTGGAGGATGAACTCCTCGCTAATCGGGTCCCGGCAATTCATCGCCTTATTCCGGAACCTTTTGACGAAGACTTCGACTAGTTCTCCGTCTTTCTGCTTTTCATCAAGCAACGACCCGATTGAGATTTCGGTGTCGTCGTCGAAGAAATTCGCGAGGAATTTCGACTCCATGTCATCCCAGCTGTTTATGCTTCCTGGCTTGAGGCGACGATACCAATCGAAGGCAGCTCCGCGAAGAGTGCCAACGAATGACCGTACCATCAGAGGCTCATTACCTGAGATGACTCCCAAGTGCGATTTGAAATAAATCAAATGCTGAGTTGGTGAACCCATCCCATTAAACGGCGTGAAGTTAATTAGACTAAACTTCGCCGGATATGGGATCGATTCCCATTCTCTTGGGTAAGGACAGGGAATGCCCGTCTTCTTAGTCTCTTGAGCAGAAATCAATGTGTTGATTTTGTTCTCGAGATTCTTAATTTTTAAGCTTTCACCTGTGTCTTCACTGGTATTATCATTACCACTCCCTGGATTGATGGGAGGGTTATTAGCATTGCGAGCTTCATTTGTGCCCTCCTCCTCCAGGTTGTTCTGGTTGGGCTGACTTGGTTCGCCTTGTTGGTGCCTCAATGCATGAAGTTGTTGGTCATGCATCTCTCTCATATTCTGCATGGCCATTTGCATCTCGAACCTAAAAGTTTCTTGTTGTTTGGCCATGGCATCTTCAAGCATCTTGGCCACCTGCTCCGCGCTTATCATGAGCGACTCGCGGGGCTGTCCCTCACTGGACACTGTATTATCAGACGCCACTGCGGAGCCAGCATCTGATTCTTCATCTCCCGAAGGTACTCTTGTTCAGACTCTACCATACGTTGCGCGAATGATAGCCCCAGATTGTAAACGAGTCCTGGGTCGGGATGTTTCTGGAATCGTCTCGGGGTTATCCTGAGCCGTCGTTCCTGTGCTGGTCATGTTGGCGGTGACCCTTGAATGTTCACCGTCCTTGACCATCGTTCTTTTTCTTCGGAAACGCCTGGGCCTTGGCTTTGGCGCTTCATCGCTGAGTCTCTCAAACACGGAAACTCTTTCGGGGACTGTCTTTACACAGTTGCATTCAGACAGTACTGCCCGAATGAGATTTGAACAAGGACATAGATTCCCGAATCTTCGAGGGCTCCTCTTTCTAGATTTGTTCGTACCTCCGGCACGATAGTACAGCTCATCTGTTTGGAGGTCAGAGCAAGCTATCGTGTGTTGGCACGATCTCTCAGGTATAACGTTGTCGTCATCAGATGACAACGTTTCCTTCTGAGGAATAATTGTCTTTTTCGGGCTCTCGAGAGTTATACGCCTTGAAACGCGTCTTTGTGGACGTGAATCTTCAGCGGAATCTTGCACTTCTATGCGCAAAGTTGTGCGCTTGGGTGCTGCGGTTTGCTCCAGGTGTTGAGGGTTGCGGCGACCCCCAGCATGCTGTATTGGTTGGGACTTCTTCACTGGCCCCAAGCGTTCCTGAATTGGAGCTTTACCTCGTTCTTTCGGAAGTGGGCCGAGGCACTCCAAAACTGATCTTCTCTTCTGGGATGGTCCTGCGGGATCTCCCAGGGTAGTTGCGGCAATCACCGGCCGTTTGGGTTGACTTGCCGGCGTCCGAACTTTTGGAGGCTGCGGGTTTTGCTCCTTAGCCTGAACCGCTTCAGACTTTGGCCTCCAAATCTTGCGAGTAGGTGGCGGTTTTTTGACCACCTCCTTCTGTAGTTTGCGACGGGCTTCCTCAGCTTTGGCCCGTGCTTGCGCAGATAACGCGCGGCGCTTGCGGATGCGCTCCTCCAACGTTGAGCGATTCCGTTTGACACGGACCCACTCCATTGTAGATGGTTTGGAGGAACCACCCTGCATTTGCTGTTGAGGCTGCTTGCCTCGTTTGTTCTTCAGGTCCGCGTGATAGCGGACCCCGTCAACGGACTCCATGGCCTTGGCGAATTGCTTCGCGAGGCGTTGACGTTGCCTCTGGCGGGCTCTCTTGGAGAGAGTCACCACGCCTTCAATGGCGGATTTGACCTTCTTTGAGGTCGGTAGGACTTCACCTAACGCAGCTTCGGCGTCGGTTGGGGTGAGGTCGTCGTTGGTGGCTTCAGCTTCATCACACCAACGGACTTTTCTCCTGGAGGAGAACTTCTGGAACTTCTTGGACTTGGGGGAGGCGGCAGATCCGGACGAGGACACGTACTCCTCGTATTTCTGCTGGTCGAATTCGTACTCGACCTCCTCCACCACCGGGATCGAGATCCGCGGCTGCGACACTCCAGCTTCGGCAGCGAAGCTGGTGGCTCCCACTGTGGTCGCCAGATTGTTCGCGCGGGAAATTGTGTTATTCTTCATTGATGATTCTGTTACAACTTTGATAACAACTTTATGCGTTTACAAAGAGATCCGGTCTTTTTATAAGATCCGGTTTACAACAAAATCAAAATAAAGAAATAAAAATTACAACTTTCCTTGAACAAATCACGAGTTTCCTGTTTTACGGTCCCTCGCTTTGTGGGGTTCTTCGCCTGTGCCGGGGTTGAGTACCGTGGACCACCGCGCAATCTCGATCTGAATAGATCTACGTGGTATAACGGGTACTATCCCACCAAGGAGATAGTAGCCGAGAGGGATCGTTTCACCAAGGAAACGCTCGCTCTAATCTCGGGATCTAAGAGCCAAGCTTAGATCCGGAGTAGTGTCATGTAGATCTGGTCGTCCAAGTCTTCAAGCCTTCACAATCCGAGTTGAGGTCGCAATCCGGCAGAGTTTCGGCTCTTCAGAAGTTTCAGAAAAAAGTCCTCTCAAATGAACGAGTGCCAGGCCTATTTATAGGCACTCGAAACTGTGCCTTTGGCACAGAACTGTGCCTAGCCACCTCAGGGTGGCTCGGCCACCGAGCCACCCTAGGGTGGCTCGGTTTGGGCCGAGCCACCTTAGGGTGGTTCGGTTCGGGCCGAGTTCCCCCAAGTGCGCTGGTTTCGTCGTTTTCCGGTGTTTCCGGTTCTCCGTCGTTCGGATTTGATTCGGTTTCTGGAATTGGCTCATTGACTTGATTCCAAATATGGCAGTTAATCCGCTTCTGAGTCCGAGTCCGGGATTGGTCTTGATTCGATCGTTATATCACCGAGTTCGTTCTTGTTTAGATGACTCGGTGATTCCCCGAAACGTTGGTTCGATTCCACGTGCGTACGTGTTCCATTGTTCGTGTGCCTTGTCGTCTCGACCCTTCGTTGATTTGTTCAGGTCTTGATTCGATTCCCCGAATCTTCATTTGGTAGTAGCTCCGCTTCGGTGTTTGAGTTCAAGTCCGTTTTGTTGTTGGATGACTCGTTAACTTTCCGAACCGTTGGTTTGGTCCCGCACGCGAACGTATTCCGTTGCTTGCGTGCCTCGTCGCCTTGTTGCTCGAACGTCCGTTGTTTTGTCGAATCATCGTGCTGAGCTGAGCTAAGGGACCTATAGGCAATTTTATACGCCTACAGATACCCCCTCCAAAGTGTTTCAGTCTCGTTCTTTTATAGAAGAGCCTGAAATACTTTGGATGTGATCGTCCCAACCTTGAGTCGGTATAACGGGACCTCGGAATGGCTTCTGTTCTGGCTTCCTTCAATTCCACCAGGTCATTCAGTGCTTTGTAGAACGCCTGTGAGGATTCCGGTGCTACATTTATTGTCTGACCGTCGTCGGAATTTGAACTTGAAGTCGATTCTTAGTTTTCCGATCATTAGCTTTTGTTGGTTGGTTCAACGTACAACTTTCGTTCGATTGTCGGCGTCGAGTCTTCTTTTGAGACGCGTTGTCCGGCGTCGTGTTATTGAGTTATCCTTAAGAATATTTTTAGAAGAATATTCTCCAGGAACTTCTCAATAAAAATAGGGAATAGTTTATACTCGTATACCTTGTTGGAGTATTTCCGTGCTCAAAATAAGCTGAACCGGCTTGAAAATGAGCCAAAAAAGGCAGTAATTTGGCTCAAAAGATTTCTTCCGTTCTTTCCGAATGTGTGGGAGAGACAGGAATAAACCAAGGATGAGACTCTCAATTGATTCTGAGTCGTTTCGATGCTCGCTTCAACCCTGTTTGGACTGATCTGGACTGGTCCGGTTCGGTTCAACTTGGTCCGGTCCGGTTCAACTTGGTTCACCTTATAAATAGGGGTCCATTTTTTTCTTTTTCTCTTTTCTTTTCCTGCTCTCTAGGGCCGGCCCCCCCTTGATCTCTTTCTTGACTTTTCTCCTCCCTCGAGCATCCGTTCTCCCTCAAACCTGGATAGTTGTCCTAGATCTAGGCTTCCTTTGGATCTTTGACTGAAAAAACCCCTCAAAAATCCCATTTTTTAGAATTTCTTTCAGGCCCCTCGAGCGCGTGCTGAGAGTTTCCAAAAAGGTCTCACTTTTGTTGGATCTCTAGCCTTTCTTCAGGTAAATCCTCCACAAAATTTGATCTTTTTCATGCTCAACTTAATTTATGCATTTGTAGGATCATATGTGAGGGTCGAGGGTGTGATTTGACGCCTCGATTTAATCTTTTAGGGGTGTAGATCTGATAAAAAAGTGCTCTTTTTCTAGATCTGACCTCTTTTAATTTATTTTGCAGCTCGTCATGCCGCGTTCTTCGAGAGGTCATTCCCCTGCTATGTCAGCTGATGGTGCGCCGCCTTCCTACGCCGGTGAGCCATTTTTGGCAATATTTGGAAATTTACAATTTAGTCCTTTTTTCTCAAAAATTTGTAAATTTGTCCTTTTTACCCCACGTTGTTCTCCTTGGCGAGGCAATCGGGAAGAGCCTTGATTCTCCTTGGTGAGGATCGACGCTTTGGCATTTTTGGGAATTTTTGTAAATTAACCCATTTTTTCTGAGAATTTGCGAATTGGTCCCTGTTTACCCCACGTTGTTCTCCTTGGCGAGGCAATCGGGAAGAGCCTTGATTCTCCTTGGTGAGGATCGACGCTTCAAAGATATGCTTTGCTTGGCCAAACCATATCTCAAAATAAAGGGGGCGAATTGACGCTGCATTGCGCTTCATAAGGCAGGGATCCTAGATGCACCCTATCTTATGATTGCACAATGTGGCCAAATCGTCTCACTCTTTATAAGGCAATGACTCTATCTTAGCTATTTGTAAGATGAGTTCAATTTCCTTTTATAACCGAGACTAACCCGTGTTTAATCGTTTATTCTGCAGTGGGGTATCCTTCTGGATCGTTCTCAGCTCACGCAGTCTATGGGCGTCGAGGCGATCATTATTCGACCTCTGACAATCCTTCCCCTATTCCAGCTATTCCTCAGTTTGCTTCGGGCACGTCGGCTGAGGTTGTACAGGTGGTGAGGGAGGGTGGTCATCGAGCTATTCGCCAGCTGATTACAGATGCTCCTTTTGTGAAGGATGCTAGCTCTACCCAGCCTCTCCGGAAGAGTGATTTCCTATTTGGTGACTCTGTCGATGACCCGGAAGCCGTATTCATCAACGCTGAGCAGTGGCTTCACAAGACCGGCGGTGGCTTCATATACTTGCCGGAAATTCCTCGACAGCGCTCGTTGACTGAGCTCAGGTGTCAGGCCGTGACGCGCGAGATGTCGTGGCGTTTGACAGTGGATCATGAGAGCGTACATTGCGGCTATATTACCCACCAGGCAGCTCCTGGTTCAAGCAGGAGTCACATCACCGGATTGCATCCCGGAGTGTTAGGATTGGATGCACCACCGCGTAACGAATTTCTCGCCACTGCTTCGACTTTGAGGAATCGCCTCGCTGCGCTAGGACGGGAGATGCCTGCGACTCGTCACAGGATTTATGGTTGGGTCCACTCTTCGGACAAGTCTTGGTGGAGTCGTATGACGACATACGTCTTGAGCCGCTGGGGCGAGGAGTTGCATGCTTGCGGTCTGTATACCGCCGTTCGTGCCACCATGTATGGCCTGCCCGTCAGTTTGAGACATTTCTGTGCTTTGTTCGAGTTGTATAATCCAGACTCGAACACTTTTCTGACCCGTCAGGGGGAGTTGGGCTTGACTCTTCATGAGATGCATAGGATTTCTGGCTTGACCATGGGGCAGATGTTATACCAGGAGTATTTCCCTTCCAGTCATGAGTTGAGTCAGCTGAAGGATCGCATGCCCGACCGTTACGAGACTCTATGGGATCTTACTTGCCATTACCATATCGCTTTGGCGCAGTCTGAGCCTTTAGCCAAGAGGACGAAGGCCTCTGTGAGTCTGAAGCAGTTCGCGAACTATTTGTTCAAGAACTTGGAGAGCAGCTCTGGCGAGGATATTTGTGAGTTGGCCCCACTCACTCCTTCAGAGGTGAACCATCTACTGAGGAAGATTGATGCTCGTTCCTATACCACCAGCAGTTCTGAGGGTGGCTTTCCTGCGAAGACCAAGTTCAGGTCTTTTTTATGGCATGCGACCACACCGATTCAGCCGATGACTCTTCTCGCCGGCTTTCTTGCTATCTGGTTGAAGAAGTGCGTGGTTCCATACCAGTCTGGGGACGCCTTGCCCTTGGAGGTACTTTTCCCAGCAGTTCAGCTCGCATATAAGAAGGAACTCTCACTTCTTCCGGTGATGGTGGTTAACATTCACTGAGGACTTCGGCAGCTTTCCAGTGCGTTCACACGGAAGGAGACCGATTTGCCAGGTCAGATTCCCACGCTTAAGGTAGAGTTTCCCTACGCTTATTTGATGGCCTGGTTCGTCCTCCACCGTCCGGACATGATGTCGGTGCCGAACGCTACAGATCACTCTGTCCCCCTGCTGCAGTTGCTTGAAAATGGTAGGTGGGAAGGCCGCGGGTTTTCTGATGTCCGACAGCAGCTGCAGGTCCACAAATGTTGGGCGTTCTCTACTTGCTTCCCGCAGTTCTCCGGCCGATACGGCGAGTGCTTGACAGACGATGAGAGGCCGAGAGAGAATCGGACCCACTTAGACATTGGCTGCTTCAATTGGCTGGTGAACATCAGGCCCGGCTATCTAACTTTCCGGGTGAAGAATGAGTGCTTCATAGAGCCATATCTACCCTGCCGATTTGCTCGCCAGTTTGGCTACGATCAGCTTTACATCGGGAATCCTCGCCAGCAGCTTCGGACCCATAGTGGTTTGGTGGACGGTCTTCGTGCATGGTTGTGGACCGTGACTGGCTGTACCGGTGCTAGGTTCAGCCTCCCGAGCATTGATCGGCAGTTGAATCTCACCTTCTTGAGCTGCAAGTGGTTATTAGCAGCCAACAAGACTATCCCTGTGAAGCCGATTGCGGAGCTAGAGGCCGAGGAAGCTTCTCGGGTTGATTCGCGCAGGATTCGGGAGAGGGCTCGATCACAGAGGACACAGAATAAGGCTCGCCGACTTGATGAAGAGGGCCATAGGTCATTCCATTCTACAGATGAGGCTTCCGGCGGAGATCCCGAAGATTGTGATGGCTCTTCTGAGCGAGGTTTGCTATTCATCTTTTCCTTCTACTTTCTAGCAATATTGAAACTGACTATAACTCCATGTTTCAGGGACTGCAGCTGATCACGATGAAGAGTTCTACCCTCCTCGTCGGGCGAGACCTTCGATCCCCACTGCTAGGCGGAAGAGGTTAGTCCGTAAGCTGCCTGCAGCTTCCCGAGCTTCCGATACGGACTTAGCTGGTGATGATCCTACCAGTGATGGAGGTAACAATTATCCTGAGAACTATTCCTCTGGTTACTCAGCGCATTGACTTACACTTCTCTCTCTCTATATAGGAGCACGTGAGGAGCATGAGATGAGTCCTGATCCAATCCCCATATCTCCCGATGAGTCTGATCCGCTACCCCCTGTAGAGAGGCCTACAGGGGTTGCTGACATTGGAGCGGCGGGCAATGTAGGACCCGATTCCGTGAATCAAGGTACCTCTAACACTGACAACGTATTTCTTTAGATGATACGCCAATGAATTTGTGTACCTTCTAACTGTCCTCCACCTCTTGCTCCTTCAGATAATTTGCAAGAGATGAACCTTGGAAATGAAGAGGCTAATGTACCTGTGAAAGGTAACTTGCTTCCATTAATTGTAGTCTCTTTACTTCTTTTTGGCACTTATATGCTCTTCTGTCAGAGTTCTCCATCGATGACTTCGACACGGGAAGCTTGTTTGCGGACACTCCTATGATGCGCTATATATATAGCTCACCTCAGATTGAGGATCAGCTACCTGGAGACATGTTTCCTGAGCCCGCCTTCGCTGAAAACCCTGAGGATGGTTCCTTTGAAGGTATGTGCTTCTTTCTGAGTTAATTATAGGACTAGCCAATTTTGACTAATGCAACTATAATGTAACGCCTCTGCGAATTCCGTTTTGGATCTGGCAGGAGCTTTTGTTGAGAAAGACCCTGTCGAGCCAGCTGCGAGACCAACTCCGCC
>BQKN01063300.1:0-33523 GCA_022839385.1 Asparagus kiusianus
GCATACAACTTACTATTGGATCTGGGTGATGGTGTTATAAATTCATGAAGTAATTTGTTGAAGAATTATTGTTGGTATAAATTATTAATTTTTTTAGGTATCTGACGGAACCTTAAAACTTAAAACTTAAAACTTACCTTTCTTGCAAACATGAAATTATAATTTTTGATAGGAGGATTTGGGGATTTGGAAGGTTTACCTCTATGATATAGGTTCTATATTCTATAATGTTTATTTATCTTGTATTACTTGAGGGAGTTGCTGAATTTTTATTTATTATTTGATTAACGGCAAAGAAAAGGGAGTACTTTTAAAAAATGTAGTTGGGCATAACTATTAGGCCTTATGTGCATTATGGAATATTGTTGATATGCTTTCAGAAGTTACTTATATAAGTTGTATACTATTCTACTTCTAACTAGTTTTGTACTTAGATTCTGTAACTTTTTTATCACCTGCAATTAGTTCTCGAATTCATCTGTACTTCAAACTCTTGATTTTGACAAAGTGTTAGCTTGTTTCACCTGTGTGAATGAATAAGTGATGAAACGATTGGAAAACACATTTGCTGATTAATTAGCGACCAGTGATTTCCTTAAAAGAGAAATTTCATTCCTCAATATAAAACAGCTACAATTTTTTTCTGACAAAATTGATACAAACACAGAGTTCCGATCAAATATTATTTTAGAAAATAATAATCCTAAATGTTTGATGTTGACAAAGTGTTAACTTGTTTGCACCTGTTCAGGAATGAGTGATGAAATAGACTTGATAACACGTGCTGATTAATAAGCAGGAAGCGATTTCCTTAATAGAGAAAATACATTCCTCAATATAGAACAGCTACAAATTTTTCTAACATAATTGATACAACAAAGAGTTCCACTTGATTATTCTTTAGAAAATAATAATAGTAAATGTAGTAACTAAAAAGCTAGATTAGACATCTTGATCATCAAAATTAACCACAAATCTATAATTTAAGAATCGAAACTATCGTAAGAGTATGAGTAATATATATTCAGATATTTCACTACAAAACTATATCCATAACCATATCCTATTGGTAATAGATTTGAGCAACCATATTTACATCCTAACGGATACGGTTACAATATTTTCTCGGATACGGATACGGTTTAGCACCCCTACTCAAAGGGTAAAGCAACTAAGGATGACAAGGGAAAGAAACCATCTCAAGAGCGAGTAATTGCTCGCCTTCAGGTATTGGGTTATTCGTAGTCGAATTTTGTTTTACCAATTGATAATAAAACAACAGTAGCATTCTTTGATAATTTTAATATTGTACACAATGTCCTACGTGTGACATATGAATCAGTTTGAAGATTTACCATTTTGTTTTGACATTCAGGAATGTGGTCCTCGTTTCACACTAAAACTGAGAAGTTTGCAGCATGGAACATTTGATACGAAGGGCGGAGAGTATGAATGGGTCCACAAGGTATTTCCTCTCCAAGCGCTAAATTGTATATTTACTTGTTATTAATAATCTAGTGCGCCTTTCTTTTTACCTTTGTCCTGTCTTCTTCGAATTTTAGGGCGATATGGATACGAGTCGCAGGAGATTTTTCTTATAACCAACAGATAAAACTCTTGACCTGCTGAGTAAGTTAATTTTGCTGAGGAAAAGTTGATGTCCTCATCATGTATTCTAGTGATCCAACATCTCATCAGTTTTGTTCATCTAATTATTATTGTCTAATGTGCGAATGAGTTCACTTTCTTCTCAAAGATAAATGTGAGATTTGTAGTTTCATATACCAACAGTTTATTTAAATGATTAAATCTATGTTCTTTTTTAATTTAGTTAATGCCGTAGGCAACCGAGGCAGCACAAGCTTAATAATTTATGTCTCAAGTGAGTGCCGAATGTTTGTCTTTTTCAGTATGATGTGTTTTTATTTCAGTTGTTCCGTTTAAAGTGAGCCATGTACATGTGATATTACTCCGCAAGCTTTATATACGCAGTTTGTATGACATGTGCAACATATGTAAACCAAGTTTGTATGCAGATTTGTATGATCTGCACAGTTTATGCAGTTGTTTATCGGGTGCCATACTTTGTTACCCCCAAACAAGAGCGCAGGACGGTCGCGCCTCTTTTAGCAAGCTTACTAGAATTCAGTTTCTTTGTATAAAGAACCTGAAACTGACGGAATTTTCAAGCAAGCTTGATTGAATTGTACTCATTCGCTGATCGGTTTCTTTACAATTTCTTCCATTGGCAGTTTGTACACCTTTTCATTTTAGGATCAGATGTGATTAATTACACAGGTGACCTTGGAGTTTTGTGCGTCTGCGCAGATGACCCTGATATTGCTAGTAGTGATTGCACGGCTAACACCGCAGTACCTTGTCGTGTGGGCTCTAGGGTAACATCTGTGTTGATACCCATATTTCATAGTCACTGCATAGTTACATCATTCCTCAAGGGTACCAGAACGTAATTAATCCTTATTTTTATTTAGTGAGAGAATGTACACTTGATACATCATCCTTGGTAAGAACATGCACTGAGAAAGATTATGAAGTAGTAAATCAACTCCATGATAGTTCTTCTTTAGAGTGGTAATGCTATTATATTCTTTGAAGAAATTTCTTTATTTAGAAAAAATATCTTACGTTTTAATGAGATCAATACAAGTTAATCAACATAATCGAATCAAATTCTCTGAACTTTATCTAACTATTTTAGCAGTTTAATTAAAAAACATGCATCTGATTATAATTTGACCTCTAGCTTCCGGGGAAAGCAGCGAAATGCAACAAATGTTTTATTGTCAAATTTAAATCTTTATAAAACAGCACATAAACTAACATAGATAGTAGAAAGGAAACCACATTTTACACAATCAATTTACTTAATCTATTCCATTCATTTTAATCCATGTGTTCTGGATGTTATATAAACAAGCAAATTAAGCACATTGGATTACAGTTACTCATGTATCAAATGATCTTAAAATTAACCGTTTCATAATAATACAACTAAAAAGAACAATGAAAAATATGTGTTAGAGGTATTTAAACATTATGCTTTTTTATTTTATAGATATTTTAAAATATTGAGATCATAATGAAGGGAACCGATTGTGCATAGGAGTAATCTAAACCACTTATTAGGAAGAATATAAGGTGATTCCTTAGGCATATTTTTTTCCCATAGTTAAAATCCCAGTAAAAACACTGAATTGACAGTGAATTTCATGGGTATTGCAATGAAAAATGAGATCCACAAGCTTAAATTTTTAGAGTTTTATTAAATACCTTATTTTGTTTGTTGTTTTCTTCATGCCGTGAATTTGTGTCATTCCCTTTAAAATTATGCTGATTTCATCCGAGTTTTATGATTTTTATCACGCATCCTTAACAAAATGCATGGACAATCAAACCAAATTTAATTGGATTTTATCATACAAATGTATTTTAATATTCATTACAAACAGATACGAATTTGAGTATGGATTTTCTAAAATATATAGCATGCATTAAAAATTTAAAATACAAATCACGAATCAAAACAGCCTCTAAAAGAATAGATTATGGGCCCATTCTGTGGGCCCAACACAAAATGCAACGTCCCTCCCAAAGCAGCTGGCACAACTTCCCACGTAACATCCCCTCAATCCTCATAATTGCAAAGAAGAAAAATCGACCGAACCCTAATCTCATTTTCGCGCCCTTTTCTCTTCTCTCTTCCTCACAACCCAAAAACCCAAACCCTAGACCCCCAATCCAACAGCAAAAAGCCCCTTCCACGCTCCGCCAATGGCGGATCGATCGGCCAAACGCCGCAAGATCCCACCTTCGGACGCCGATCGAAGGGGAGAAGACGACTATTTGCCCGGCAACATCGTGGAGATCGAGATCCACAACTTCATGACCTACGATCACTTAATCTGCCGCCCTGCTTCTCGTCTCAACCTCGTCATTGGCCCTAATGGCTCCGGCAAGAGTTCTCTTGTCTGCGCCATTGCCCTCGGCCTCGGCGGAGAACCTCAGGTCGAACCCTAACTTCCTTCTTTCTTTGGATTGTTGTTTTTTTATGCCAGAATATATTGTAACCCTCAAAACCCTACGTTTAAATTCCATAAAAGGGATTTTTTAATACCCTATATACCCTCCAAATCAACCACATTTGCAAAATTTCCCTACAAATGTAGATATTTGCTAAGTTACCTTCAATTCTGCCCCGGTGAATTAAAATGGCCCAAGAAGTTATATTAAGGAATATTTCCAGAGTATTCCTAATTTTTCTGCTAGTTGTTTAGCTGAAATTTCCCTTTCCTCATTCAGAAATCTTCTACATCAGGTTTGGGTTTTTTTAACTCAATGTGGTAGAATTGGGGGAAAATTAATAAGTAGATAGATTTGGAGGGTAAGCTTGTAGATATAGTTAACCCTCAACCCTCATCATAAGTTCGAAACTTTGGTGTTGTTGAAGGGAAAGTTTAACATAGTATCAGAGCAAATCTCATTGGTCACAAACTTAATCAGATTAAAAAACTTTTCCAGGTTTTAGCGCATGAATAGGGTGTTAAAGCTGCGAAGGAATATCACAATATAAATTTACAACCCTTAGCACTTTAGTGTTTTGGTGTAGTTGAACAAACATTTGATATGGTACCATAGCAACCAGGTTCAAATTACAACAGCTGCGAATTTAAAGCAAAATTTAAAAAATAGATAGCAGTGCATGAGCTCAGGTTTTGGCCATGAATAGCGCTCCTCAAACTGCGAGGAGCATATCCTATAACCAATTTATAAATCTCAACCCTCATCAGAACTTGCAATTTTAATGTAGTTGAAGGAGGAACCTGTGACATTTACTAAATTTTAGATTATTTTTCTTGAGGGTAGATTCTTGGAAGGGCGGCAAGTATCGGGGCATTTGTCAAGAGAGGGGAGGAGAGAGGTTACATAAAGATATCACTGCGAGGGTTCACGGCGGAGGATAAGGTTACGATTGCGAGGAAGATTGATACTCATAATAAATCAGAGTGGATGCTTAATGGTAAAAGAGCCGTTCTTGCACAAAGTTTGTTGTTTTGTATATCTATTTAGCTTTTATTCTGTAAATGAGTCCATATTATGTCTTTTTTGCTATAATTAATTGTTTCAAGGCCATGGCTTATGGAATTATGGATTGTTTGGTCCTCATTTTTACATTTGAATATTGTCAAATCATTTTCTTTTTCTTTTTTTCTGTTTGAGCTCATCAAACTGAAACCTACTCTGAAGCTTAACTTTTCTCAGCAGCTTCTTTGAGCTATTGTTGGTTGATGCTTTGACTGATTTTGAACAGCAGGTGCTGTTTGAGGCTGGTTCCTCATATGTTTGTGATGTCACATTTTGCTGTAATTATTGTACTTTTGATTGCCGTTTGCAGGTGTAGCAGCACCAAAGCGAGACGTTGTTGAAATTATTCAAAAGTTCAATATCCAAGTCAACAATTTGACCCAAGTGAGACATTAACTCTTTCTTTAACCTGCATTTATCTTTAACTATGGTTTGATTAAAGCATGTTCATATATGCTCAAAGTAGGACATTAGTGAAATTTCTATGTCTATGATTTTGGTGATTTGATGCACAAGGTCTTGCAAACATATGGAAGGCATGGTTAAGGATTGATGCACCTCAATGCTGTGTCTTGTTGTTTGATGTGGCACTTGTACTATGCGAAGAAAGGCCTATCTAGTTAAGGTATTTCCATGCTGCAGGTCAATCGTTTGATTCCGTAGTTCAGTAAGATTGAAGTCAATTTACAATCTTAAAACTAGAGCATCTCTAGTCCAAAGAATGCCACATTACCTAGTAGTGAAATTGCTACTGATAGGTGCAAACTGGGCTGTTTAATATTTATTTACTTCTAGGTTGGAGATGGAACATCACAGGAAGTGTTGAATCTATAGATGTTGTATGATTCATACATTGGTATATTTGAATGAATCCCCAGTTTTTCTCATTTAAGGGGCTTATTTATATGCAGGAGGGAACATAATTAGAAGCTATTACCAGATTACCAAGAATGTCCAAAATCTGATTGCATTTCCTAGTCTATGTTGTACTATCTATTCTTGAATAGTGGACATAAAAACTTGTCATACCCTCCATGAAACTTCAAGAGCTGATTTTAATTCTCTAGGGTTTTTGTATGATATTTTCAGATTGACTGAGAATCTAGCAAAACTTGTTTCAGAGCTGTCTAGGTAGATACATGAGTTCCAAAGGTCACCTATGCACTGTTTAAGCTATATCTAAATTTTTTTTGAAACAAAAACGATTTCCTGATTACCATTATTAAGTAGAGAATTTTCCAGATATCTGCTAGAACCATTTCCAGTAACCGTAACATTCATCAACAATGGACAGCTTGTCTTTTGATGTTTGGAGTGTTCAAAGTTCATAGCTGGTGTCTTCTTTGGTATTGATGTGGAGCCTTGAATTCTCTTAAGTCTTGTGTAATTGTTGTAAAACATCTAAACAGCTTTCAACTTTTAATCTACTTCTTCGTTCTTAGGGGCAACTAGTATTGAATCACCATAACCTCATTTGATAGATGAATCATGTAGTCAGAAAGCATCTTTAAATGCTTTTTATGCATAATAGTAGAGTATATAAATGTCATATTCCTGCTTGGAGAGAAACATAAGGGCAAAATGGCCAGATTGGTATATTTTGTAGACACTTGGCGACATGTTGTAATTTTGACAGATTGGTATATTTTGTAGACTCCGGCGTCATATAGCCCTTAAATTTGGCCGATGGGATTTTTTGCATAAAACCCCTCATCGAAAATCCATCCTGCTCCTAACTAGTGGTGGAAATGAACCAAATAATTAACAAATAGTTCGATAATTATTCGAATAACTTTTCGGTCATATTCGATTCGGTAGTTCATTTACCACTAAACAAATATATTTTAGTATTCGAGTTTACTAACGAATAGAATTTAACCAGATGTATATTTGATTCGTTTGTCTATTAAATATTCGTTTAAAATTTTATCACAGCTTATTATTTATATTATTGCACATATGATGTCATATTTTTAATTCACTAACCATTTCTACTTAACTTTTATATACTGATTTTAAGACTTAAATAATCTTAAATCTATTTTCTAATTAAAATTTTGATTTAAATATATATACACCATATATTAAAATGGAATAATTTATATTTATGAATTTTAATATTATTTGAAAATCAATTTTTTTAGCGAAATAAATATACTTTGATATTCGATAAGTATTCATGAATATTCATGAACATTTATCAATTACCAAGTATTCGAGTTCAAATTCGGAAAACTAGATATATGAATATTAGAGTCGGCATTCGAATTCGATAATTTTAAACAAATACAAATACGAACACCTTAGTATTCGATTCGATTCGATCGTTTACCACCCCTACTCCTAACCCCCCTCCCCCACTCCCTCATCCTCTTCAACCTCCCCCTCTCCCTCCTCATCCTCTTTCTCCCCCCCTCCTCTTCAACCTCCCCCTCCCCTTCCTCCTCATCCTCATCCTCTTTGCATATCCAAGATTGCAATGCCAGCACAAGGACAAGGCCCTTTTTGCCATCATCAACAAAAATTTACAACAAATATTGCTCCAAAATAAAGCCACAATGAAGTAGTAAGTTCACTGTGAAGAAAGAGGTGCTCCAGGGATCCCTCATTATAATTAGTACAACAAATATAGAAAATCTGAGAAATTGAGAAAATTTCCTAAAATTTTCTACACTTAATCCGAAACCAATGTGTCAAATACAGACTAAGGTATTGTTATACCGAACTAAACTTGCACCTCTCTTTCGCTAATTAAGTGTAGGCATCTTCAAGAGGATGAGGAGGAGAAGGGAGAGGGGGAGGTTGAAGAGGATGAGGAGGAAGAGGAGGAGGGGGAGGGGGAGGTTGAAGAGGATGAGGAGGAAGAGGAGGAGGGGGAGGGGGAGGTTGAAGAGGATGAGGAAGAATATGAGGTCGTACGTCCCCTCGCCGATCTTGTCGATGAGATCGTACTGCTGCAGCCACGTTGGCCGATTGCTGTCGCCGTTGGAGCTCCGACCGTCACCCATGGCAGCTGCGATCTTTTTCTCTGTTCTCGATTCCCCCCCTTTCTTTTTCCCTATTTCACTTTCCTCTGCCATGCGCTTGAAAGGTAAGCAGAGATGAGTGGCCTTTTAACATATACCCTCAAAACTATACTACTGGTGATATGTTTTTGATGAGGGGGTTTTATGCAAAAAATTCCATCAGCACTTCCGGTCAAATTTAAGGGCTATATGGCGTCAGAGTCTACAAAATATACCAATCTGTCAAAATTAAAAAAATATACCAACATGTCACCAAGTGTCTACAAAATATACCAATCTGGCCATTTTGCCGAAACATAAGTTTCAGGTTATGCATCTAAACAAGCTACTAATACTTGTATGTTGGCACTCTAAACTTAGAGAAGGAAAATTCAGAGATTCTTGAGAACTCATTGTTTGTTAGCTAACAAAGTTATATATCCTATATTGTTACAGAAATTGGAGCGTGTTTGGAGGAAAAATACATGTTTCAGTTGATTTGATATGAGAAGCTACTTGCACTTGTATGCTGGGACTCCAAACTTAGAGAGGAAAATTCATACATTCTTGAGAACATAGTGTTCGTTAGCTAACAGAATTCTCTATCCTTTATTGTTACAGAAATCGATGAGCTTTAAGTGATGAGATCTAGAGATGTAACAATATTTCATGTTTTCCACAACTTAGAGGAGAAACTCTTCTTTTCACATCACTGACAGCTATCTATTCTCCTTTCTTCAATTACAATGGAAAAAAAGGAATCTTCCTAGTCCTCATCATCCAGAAGACTATTACTTACCTATTCAGGTCCTTTGGTAATCTACCTATTTACCTTGGCTTGAGTTGAAGGTATCAGGTACCTATGGTGGACAGCATGATGGTCATTTCACTATCTCTAGGTTTATCTAGCGTGTAGAAGATTTCTTCACCATGCGGATCATTCTGATTATAATTTCTGTTCTAGAGAAGATCATAGTATACTATGCTTTGGGCTTTATTTACTGAGGATAGTTTACACTTTACAGCAGTTCATGGGGACTGATGAATTATGTTGGTCTCACTTCTACTTTAGATCAACATTTGGCTTTGGAGTAGAGCCTTAGTTTTGTCTTAGGGATTAGGTGTTTCATGTTTCTGGAGGCAAATCATAATAATCTAGTTGAAGGATGCAAAACAGTGGAACTGAGGTGTATCTATCAGTATTTAGATGTAAGCCATTAGTTCCATCCACCAGTTCAAATGCTTTGTCAACTGACTGACGCCTGCAAGCTCTCGAGCTGCTGATTTGTATTCTATCTACTCATTCTCCTTGTCAAATCCTATTAACTATTATAGTGCTTGTAGCTTACATAATAGCAGTGATATGTTCAAAACTATTTGATGACCCCTGATACACACTCAAGAATTACATCTTTGTATCAGCTTTATTGTCTAATTGGACAGGACCATGTGTGATCTTATTCTGTAGATGGTTGCAGCGAAAAGTGGTAGATTTTGGGATTGCCTCATGAATATGTGCAGCTGGAAACTTGGAATCCTAGCCCTTGCTATTTATTTGGTCTTCTTCTAGTGTTCTTAATTGTTTCCTCAACCGTTTTAATAAAGGAGTAATATGGTTTTTCACATGAATGTATTTTTTATGTCGACTTGAGTGTTAGGGATAATATTTCCATGTAACAATTCAATACATGTAAATCCAGGTCAGCTAAATTCTTGTTATTCTTTTTTCTGTTCTTTTTCCCTTCGTTTTTTGTGTTGGCACAGTGGCGAGCACACTGGAGATTTAAGAACTTAGATTAATATTTAGTAGAATTCATCCGAGGCTTCTCTACTTTGCCTCTTATTATGGTTTCTAATTTCTATATGCAATTAACCCTAAAAATACTATAAGTACCCCTTCTGCTAAATTAGCGCTCTAGAATACTGCGAATACCCTCTCCTGCTGTATGTGTATTGCTGGAGAACTTAGCTAATCTTCAAGGAACCTCTCTAGCCTCTTCTCTCTTGACAACCCAATTCCCAGGCTGCCAGTTTCTGCCAGCGTGTGCTGCGTGGTAAGCATGTTCTAACCTTCTTCACCCCTTTTGCTGTAATCATTAGATAAGCTCTCTCCCTGATATCCTTGCATGTGTGAGGCTTTCGGAAGTTTAGACAAGAGACCGTCTCATCAAGTCTGGTCTATGTAGTCTTTGACATTTCCTTGTAAAGGGTGTACTTAAAGAATTGTGTGTGTTGCATGCATGGGGTTTGGGGGAGTGTCTTCCTTTTAAGATTTTCTATTACTCTTATTGTTTCTTGAAACTCATTATTCCATGAAGTAATACTTCTTTGTAGTCACTCATTCTTCATTTTATATTCCAATGATTTATTTTCAGGTAATGCCATTTGGTTTTATAATAGTTATTTTGAATAATTATTGTTCATGTGCACTCGAATTCGTGTAGTTTTTGCCGCAAGACCGGGTATGTGAATTTGCGAAGCTAACTCCAATTCAACTTCTAGAAGAGACCGAAAAAGCTGTTGGAGACCCTGAGTTGCCAGTTCAACATCATGCACTAGTTGATAAAAGCCATGCACTTAAGAGACTAGAAGTGGTGCGTTTCTACTGCTTCTATCTCACTATTTTTACCTACATCATATTTAACATGCTCTCTTTAAGTTCTTTTGTTTACTTGTAGACTGTAAAACAAAATAGAGAGACTCTGAATCAACTGAAGGCTCTAAATGCTGAGCAAGAAAAAGATGTAAAGCGCGTTCGTCAGAGAAATCAACTTCTTAAAAAGGTAGTTTGTCACAGTTTATGCTCATTTTCTTCTCAATGTTCCTCATTGCCTCTTTTTCCCTGTTGTTTGCAGGCTGAATTAATGAAAAAGAAACTTCCATGGCTTAAATATGATCTGAAGAAAACAGAATATCAAGATGCCAAAAAACGAGAGACTGAATCCAAGAAAAAACTTGATGAAGCAGCTAAAATCTTGAGTGACCTCAAGGCACCTATAGAGTATGTAATTAAGCCATCAATTGCATGAGGATTATTTTATTTTTCACATATTCTTGTATCATTACATGCACGAACACGCACATAGACAGAAACATGAATAAATGTACATATAAACATATATGTATTTAGGAACTTCTCTATCTATATTTTTATACACATGAATTTGCATGTGTGTGTCTGTATCCATTGTTATCGAGGCGCGCGCCCCGGGCGCGGGGCGCTGCTGGCTGGGACAATTGTGCCCCACACCAGAGGCGGGGCGCTACACGCACATGAGGTGCGCGCCTCGCGCGCTCCTCATGTGCACTTGACACCTGCATCATGTAATAGACTCTTTCTTCTGTTTTTTCTAAAATAATTTACATATGACATATTTACATCATGTAATAGACTCTTTCTTGCTAGTTGCTAATCCATACTTCATCTTTTCATGTTTAACCTATAAAGAAACAATAATTAGTAATTTAGTATACTTGTTTGCTAATTGTAACTTCCTTCTCTAATTAGCATGCTAACTAGAAAATTATGAACATGTAAATATGTAATTGTTACCTCCATTCTCCATCTTTTCATGCTAACTAGCAAATAGCAATTAAGAATGCTAACTAGAAAATTATGAATAGTCATGTTTGTTAATCACTTAATTGTTACTTAAAGACTCCATAAAGTTTCAGTACGGGTATGTGCTGGGTACGTATTGGGTACGACTTCATGGTAGAAGTACTGGGGTAATGTAGCCATGAAGTGATTGGTCTCCCTGTAGAGACATGGAGGAGGGAATTGAGTTTTAAGAATCCGATCTCAACCATTGATTGAACCATATACTGTACAAATGACTCCTATAGTGGATTCACAACTTATTTTGCTTCAATTTAGTGGTGTATCTTTAGTCATACTGTTGCATATCCCATAATCATTCCCTCTTTAGTCATTGACAACTTAATAATAAGTCCTATGGTGGATGATACTTTTTGCATATCTGTAACAACCTCAATTTGAAACTTGAACATATTTTCCATGACTTAAAAGCATCAATCATGTCGCCCAACTGGCCTTGACCTGACCATGAATCGATTGGGTTACACATATTGGCTTTAGGTCGTCCTAATTTTAGCTGGTTGGATTTGGTTGGGTTTTGATGGCACGTATTGATCTCAGTGTAACCATAGTAACTGCCATGCTGGCAGCTCTCTGCAGTTTATAATTCCATTGTAGGATTCGTTGATTACGGCAGTCCTACTGATTCTACTAGCATGCTGTGAAATTCATTTTATTTTATACCTTGATCATGGAAAATCTAATGCTCCTAATTGCTTGCTGTGAAGTTCATTTTGTTTTGTTGTTTATATGGTTTCCTTTTTCCTTTCCCCCCCTTGTTCTCTGGTCATTGGATTTACCGAAGGGGCTCATGCATACTGTAGGTTCCACATTTGTTTAACATCTTCATATTTTACATTTGATATATAGTCATCTAACTATATCTTGATGTGCTTCATATTATTTGTGCCTGAGCTTCATTGTCAGCAATTCTAGCATGCAGTTTTTCATCTTAGCTATCACAAAGTTTGTAGGCAAGACGCATTTGACATTCATAGCTATAATTCTTTATCCTACTATTTGTCATTAGTTAAGCAGAAATTAACCTACTAATCAATCGATATTTTTATCCTTCAGGGAGAAAAGGAAAACAAAAGCAATTCACGAATCAAGTAGCAAAAAGATAAACAATCAAATAAACCTAAATGTAAAAAGACGCTCTGAAATTTTGGAGATGGAAGCTAAGATGGTATCCTCATCTTTCTTCAACTCCTGTTTGTGGGATTACATTAACCTCCACTGCTGTAAGATGGACAATGAATATCTTTTATATTTTATTAGGCAATACAAGTGCGTGCAAAATATACAGATATGGACGATTTAAAAAGGCAAGAGGAGTCTCGTCTGCAAAGGATGGTGAGAGCCAAGGAAGATCTTATTACCGCTGAAAGAGAACTTGAAGAGCTTCCAGTATACAAACCGCCAAAAGATGAACTGGTATGTTTATTCCATAACTATATCTACAAGTTCTATCATTAATTGTTTTCAGGATGCTTACTTGTCATATAAACTTATACAGGTAATTGTATTCACTAATAAGTCATTATTCATGGATATTATTGGTGGTAGGTTGCTAGTACTATTCTAGGAACCATCTGATTCCTTTTTGTTTAGTTGAATGTTCCACTGGTCGACATTAGTTTTAGTTGTTATAACGACCATAATTGGTAACAGTATGTGACTCCTTGTGAACTATTGCTCAAAGAGAGTCAGTGTCGTGCTAGAGTTGCTGGAGATGCAGCAAAAGGATCAACCATGTAAAGAACTATTGCCATGTAGAAACTATTACTAAGTACGTTCTCCAGATTTGGAGCCTAGTATCTAGGAAATGTTGGCTTAAACCTTTGGTTGCTGGTAATCATGATTGATTTCAGTGGTTTAGCATAAGGTGCTACTCCATGGTTGTCTTGTGCTTCTTTAACTCAGTCGAATGAAGAAATTAATTGATAACTCAAGTCCTTGAGTCTGGATTAGTATTTTGTCTTAGAATGTTGCAGTTGGATATGAGTATGTAAGGAGGGGTAAAGGTTGGGTTAAGGACCTTGCACTAAGCTATGTTGGGTCCTAGAGCTGTTGGGTCTTTGATGGGGACATCCGGACACATACACGGGATTTTCGCCGAGTTTATCAATGAAGGAGACGCCAGGTGGTTGCAGCACTATGGTTTTGATTTCAATTGTAATAAATTAGTTTGAAATTTGAATTTTTTTTTTGAATTTCAAATTTTCGAATTTCGAATTTCATTTGGCAGCTAATTAGTTAAGTGGTTGTATTTTGGTTATGAGAGAGATTTGAGGGATTTAGAGGATTTTTCAAATCTGTATTTTTTCTTTATTTAAACTCTCTTGTAATCAGATTGAAGATATTATAGAAGATGAAAATGAAATTGATTTTGCTCAATTGAGGTGTGAAACCCTAGCAAGTTCATTTTCGTTTCTTCTACAGCACAAGAAAAATAAATAAAAAGAAAACAAAAGAAAATTCAAAAACCCGCACTGTTCATCTTCTCCCTCTTCTCAAAATCCCAGAACCCATCGAATAGATCCCTGTTCCCCTTCAAATCCGTCGACCCTCTGATCTCCCCACCGCCTAACCCCACTCCCGAGTCCTCTTCCTCCGGCAACCGATCAGCACCGCCCCCGCCTCCTGTGCTTCCTCCACCCTAATCTCCGGCCCGCCACTCCTCTGCAACCGTGCCCAACCAAACCCACCTCCTCTTCAAAGCCGCCAGCCGCACCTCCACCATCGCGCGCCACCAGCCCCTCCTCCGACGCCTTCACCCCGTCCGCGTCACGTCCTCCGCCACCAGCGCCACCTCAAGCAGATCCGCTGAAATCCCTGCCCTCTCCTCCACCTTCAAGCAGCCTCGAGTCTCTAGAACAGTCACCGCCGTCCCCAGCCTTCGAAAGGTCGCTGTCGTCCGTCATCCTCGAGCAACCATCGCCCTCCTCTCCTCAGGTTGAAGCACACCGAACAGATCTATCGGATCTGGTTCTTTGAGCAGACCTGACCCATTTTATTGGGTCTGATTTGTTTTGGTTCAGACTTGAATCAGTCCAGTCTGACGCAGGTTTTGTTTTCTTTCGACCCTGTATTTTCGGAACTACTATTGCATACGTGTTATTCTCAATTTTAATATCAATTGATTACGCTGTATTCAGTTTGATTAAGTGAGCGAGCGAATCTGTTGCCAAGTATTTCTGCTTATCTAAATATTACAAATTGAACCATATTAAGAGAACGAATCATTACATTTATTTTCTGGATCATTTACAAAAGATTTGAACTTAGTACATCGCAACTTTTGCTTAAAACCCATCGAAAGCTACACTTTATTCTTGAGCTTCCTGCCTGGATCGATCGCTGATTTGGCGAAACATTGTTGTCATTAATCTTCATACCTGCATCATATTGTTTCGCATCAGTCTTGGAGTGCGAAGGTTGAAGGTGGTGCGGCAAATGGGATAGCCATGTGTGCATTCTAGCGTAAAGAAAATTAAGTTTATTGTCTCTATTATCAATGAAGCCCTGGACAAAGAAATACTTGACGAAACCCGTGAATCATGATTCGGTGGTACAGAAAGAGATCTGGATTGATACTTTTGGCTGGGAAACATTGTGGGGAAGGTTGCAACAACGATTTGTGTCCATTATCAATAGCCATTTTCTTGAACTAGAAGACAGTCTACAAGATGAATATGCTTAAAATTTTACCCTTGGCAGTGGTGTCAATTTCTTGCTCATGCTCTTAATTCAAGTAAGCAAACTCGAGTTTTGTGAATCATTCATTGAGAATGTGACTTCTTGAGCTAACCAGCAAGTGGGACTATTGATCACATTAATTATCCCTCAAGCTGATATGTGTTTGGCAATCAAGATGAAGAGGCTCACCTGCTATGGCAGCCACTTGCAACACTGAGCCTTTTGCCCAATGCTCTTCTCCTTTGGCAATTTTTTCATCGGCGGAACAACCTGTAGGGAGAAATAGTGCAGGATTTTGCATTTACACATAAGAGGTAGCTAAATATACGTCAAAATCACCCCTGGTATTGAAGGTACCTCAGTACAAGTCAAAGATGATGGGAAAAGAAAAGCTCTTTTGGGGTTGGGGCATATAAGTGGAAGGAGCATATGGTTTTTGATGTTTTTGAAACTTTGGAAGTTTCTCGAAAGTTGTCGGAGAGGATTCAGATCTGGTGTATTGGAAGTGGAACAGAAACAATTGGTTGATGGCGTGGGTCCACAAGAAGGAATGGTGATTTTATGTTTGATTTGGAGTGTCAAAGCAAGTACAAGCAAGTGCAACATGGGAATTTATGATTTGGACTAGGAAAGATGGTGGCAGCATGTGGGGAGGGGAATGTGAAATTATTGCTGGAGTGATTGTAATCTAAAAGGCAGGGTTGAACCTCTGGCTGATCTTAAATCAACAATTCTCATATATATTAGACCATTGAGTAATATTCTTTTTTCAGAACACAAGTCATGAGGAGTGGCTTAATTGATGATGGGTAGAAACAAAGTTGATGCGGGCTTAGACGAACATGGAATTCTGGATTTAATCTTGTCGTATTTAAATATGTACTTTCACATAATATTATGCCTAGTAAAATTTCCGAACTAGAAGATAAATGCTAGGATAATATCTCACACCCTACTTTGGATATTCCTACTGCAATAAATTTCAGAGAGTTGTTCAGCTAAAATAACTTGAACTGCACATGAAAGTAGATGACCGTTGTAGCGGGAACATCTTAATATCTACGTGTACCACACATGGTAAATATGTTATCCATTCTATTAACTTTTCTTTCAACCATTGTCTTTATGCATGTACAAGTGTTCATATATTTGGTGTGTTTCCGATGTTAACAGTGTTTTTCCTTCCGTGAATAGGAAAGGTTGGGCACTCAAATTTTGGATCTAGAACTGAGTGCGAAGCAATTAAGGATGCATGGGAGGGAGAAAGAACAACTCCTGCAGCAAAGAAAATTTTCCTTGATGCAAAATAAAGATAGGTAATTGCTACTTCTGTGTGCACTAGTTTTCAGTAACATGTTGCATTAACTTTTCTCTCTTCCCTGCACTCCCTTCTGCTCTTCTTTAATTCCATGTCTTACAACTAATTTTAAACTTTGTTAGATTGAAGGAGATGGAAAATAGCAATAACAAGCTTCTTCAGGCATTACAGAGGTATGGTGCAGATAAAATATTTGCGGCCTATAATTGGGTACAAGAACATCGGAATGAATTAAGGAAAGAAGTATACGGTCCGGTTCTTCTTGAGGTATGTCATATTTGCATGTTGATTCTATTTCAATTTCTTCTCTCTTTCGGAGTTTCATATCCACAATTTTTTTTGTTCGGTTGCATAACTAGGTGACTGTTCCTAATCGGAGCCACACAGCATACTTGGAGAGCCATGTTCCTAATTATATTTGGAAGGTATAGTAATTCCTACTTACTTTTAGGAAACTACATAATTTTTTAATGCCTAGATATATTAAATTTGTGTGAGTTTTGTCTTTGATTGTGTATACAAATTTAAATAAAAAGAAAGTCTCTCCTATATTATGTAAGTGTGGAAGGTTGCTTGTTTCTGACTTTTGGACCAGTTAACCTGTCCTGAATTCTCTTCCTGACTTTGCAAGATGACTAGTAGCTAACTGAAGGTTTAGATGCACAAATGTGGGGACATGGTGGCATTAATAGACAGGTAGAGCATGTCTATTAATGTGTACTTGTGTGAGTCAATGCTTATAGTATTGTGTAATCAACCCTGCTAATAAAAGTATAAAACTCTTGAGGACTCACACGCTCTTAAACATAATATAATGTCTCTAGTACAGTAGCAAATCCTACAAGTTACATTAATGTACTGATAGAAAACATGTCTATAGTACTGTGCAGTGGAGGGGGCCATCCTTTGGAATTGTGGAATGACTTCAACTTCCTCACCATTATCTTCTTTTGCTAATAATACTCCTTGAGGACCCCCACGGCCCCACTTTCTCAAACATAACTAATGTGTATTCGGTAGCTAAACTACGGGCTTGTTTGGATTGAGGGGAATGAGGGTGAAGGGAAGTTAGGGGAACCATTCACCTCCATTCACCTTGTTTGGGAACACTTAGGAGGTGAAGTTAATTCACCCTAGTTCCCCTTGGTTCACCCCCTAATAGTATAAAATTTGTTACCCCCCAAATTGGGGTGTAACCAAGGGGAAGGGAACTCCCTTCCCTTCCCTTCACTCAAATTCCCTTAACTTCCCTTCACCCCCTACAAATCCAAACAGGCCCTACGAGTTCAACCTGGAATTTCATAGTCAAATTCTCTCCTGGGCTCTGATTCCATAATTTCTAGGTAACCCATTCTCCCTTGAGTGTGTCTAAACTTTCGACTCAATGGTTACGACTTGCTAGAGTACATGCATCTAGATGACCTAAGATCACACTCCAGCATAATTCCGAACCACTCATGATGAGTTTAAGGGAACATGATGATTCTAAAATTTTAAATATCTAGAATATATTCATAGTATATATTAATACAAAATATTTTTTTAAAAGCTTCTTTATAATTTGTACATCAATTGAAACTCTTGCAACTTTGATTTTAATTGACAGCAGAAAAAGTATAAACCTAGACTATGTGCACATTTCAATGTGTTCCTTTTTCCTTTCTGAAGAAGTCACCAATTAACCCTGAGCTACTATTTAAATTACCAGTTAATGTCGTTTCACACTTAAATAACAATTGAAACACCTAAATCTACTGACAGTCATCAGAAGCTATAAGCAAGTGCAGTGTTTCTGTCAACTTGTCAACTTGTCCAGCAGTCCCTGTAACGCCCCGTCCCGGAATCCCGGAGTGGGTACGTTATTAGATCTGATGGACTGGCCTCACAAACCACCACATTTCTTTTCAACACGTTTTGTCCTCACTCACACGCTCTCTGAAAAACTTCCCGGGGGGCCACTAATCCTAGAATTTCTCCAGGCTAAGCACGTTTAACTTTGGAGTTTCTAAGAGTTGGGTTCCCGAAAAGAAGATGCATCTTGGTGGTATGAGTATTCCAATCAAATCTATCAATACTAATCACATCACCCTCTCAATGGTTGGGGTATTACAAACTCCCCCACTTAAACTCGCAACGTCCTCGTTGCGCCAAATCATATCATCCAAGACCGTACCATCCGTGTAAGATTCTAGAGGTGGCTCCTACGGCCTCAAGAGGTGGCTCCCGCCCTCTCGACGTAGCACTTTGCGCCGTATAGCATTTAGCTCTCACAATTCCGGTTGACTTTGCTCTGATACCATTTGTAATGCCCCGCCCCGAAATCCCGGAGTCGGTACGCTATTAGATCTGATGGACTGGCCTCAGAGGATAAAACGTGCTGAAAAAACATGTGGTGGTTTGTGAGGGATCTAATAGCGTACCGACTCCGGGATTTCGGGGCGGGACGTTACAGTCCCACTAGTCCAAAGCACACAGGCTTCCACCTGTCAACCATTTGAAGGGGAAAAAATTGAAAAATAAGTAGCATACATTTACTGCACAAGGTTGATATATTCCTTACTACTTCCTTGGTGTTGCATGTGGTATTTATTGTTGTATGTTTGTAATTGCAGTCCTTTATCACCCAGGATTCTTCTGATAGAGATTTCTTGGTTCGAAATTTGAAGTCTTATGATGTTCCAATTCTCAATTATACAGAGGATAGATTCAATAACCAAATGCCTTTCAGCATTTCCAATGAGGTAATTGAGTGTTAGTTATTTTTGCTTGTTATTGTCTTATAGGATTTGTAATTTGGTGGTTATTTTTTTCTCAGATGCATGAGCTTGGCATCCAGTCTCGCCTTGATCAAGTATTTGATGCTCCCAACGCTGTGAAGGATGTCTTGATTAGCCAAGCTCACTTGGACAAATCAGTATGTCCACGCTATGGATTCTCATTTCTCAGATCTATCCTCTGTAACTTATTGTTGACTTGTGCACTATGTCAAGTCAATCCTAAGCAATTGTTCGTTTAAGCTCTGTAAAGAAATTGGGCTTTTCCTTGAACAGACCTTGTCCCACCTTTTATTGTTCAGTCAACCTGATCCTAGTTTTCTTTCTTCAGTATATAGGGTCAGATGAAACTGACCGTAGAGCTGATGAGGTATCAAAATTAGGGATTATGGATCTTTGGACTCCGGAAAGTCATTATCGATGGTCTGTTTCAAGATATGGCGGTCACGTTTCTGCAATTGTCGAGCCTGTTCATCCTTCTCGTCTTTTTATGTGTAGTATGTTTCATCATTCCTTTTTTACAGTTTCCTATTCCATGCACAAGTTCATGCGTTCTCACTGCTTCTTTTTGTGAATGTTGCTACTGCTGCAGGTGTTGATATTAGTGGCATAGAGAACCTCAAATCAAAGAAAACTGAACTGGAAAATACTATTGCAGAGTTGGAGGAAAGCTTGAGAGTCCTTCATGCTGAACAAAGGCAGTTGGAAGATGAAGCAGCCAAATTACAGAGAGATCGGGTATGCTATTTTCAGGTGGATGATAATCAACAGATCCCTCGTTAACGAATAATACCCTCATTCGATTTTCTTCTCATTACTGGTCAGGAGAGTATTCATAAACGAAATAATGATGAGAAAAGAAAACGTCGTGAGATGGAAAGTCGTGTGGGTATGTATTTTCTCAGTCCCTATCCACTTAACTGTTGCATAGATAATGTTGTGGGTATCATATGCTTTAATTCCAGAGCAAAGGAGAAGGAAGCTGGAAGCCCTGATGGGAGATGAAGATCTTACTTCAGCTACTCAAAAACTCATTGATCAAACTGTCCAATTGAATGAGCAAAGATTCCAATTGGCAATGAAGATTAAGGTCTGGTTACATTTAAAGCCATGCTCTTAGTCTCAGTAAACATCAATGGCATCTCCTAATGCAGTATTATTGTAATGAAATAAGTTCCAAATTATTATTTTCCCCCATCTTTTGCATATGGTAAATGTCTTGTCGGTTCTTTTCTAGAGTTCGCTTATTGAGGCCATTTCTTTAAAGTGGAGTTTTGCGGAAAAGCAAATGACGTCAATTGAATTTGACACAAAGGTACATGTATTCACTTTAAATGATTTTACTAACATGTAATATAATTCAAGATAGTTTTAATGTGATCACATGTTTAATCCTTTTCCTTGTAAATATGAGGTGGAAGCTTCATTCCAGAGATTACATGGCAAAGCATCTGCAATTTTGAATAAATATCACCATTGCTTTACTTTGTGACTGTACCAACTACCAACTTTTTAACTTGTGCTGTCTGTACTCTGTTATCACTTTTTCCTTTTCTACATTGTGTGCTAGCACCCTTTTCTTTTATTATACCATTTGTATAAGGGCTTTCAAACTATTACCTGATTTTTTTTGTTCCCGTTGGAACCTATCTCTTATGTTACTCCATGCTCTTGCATTTCCAATTATGTGTACTTTAACGGTTTTTCCTTATGTTTAACACAGCCATTCCACCAGCATGTGTGGCATATAAAGTATTTTACCACTGTATAAACTATTATTACTGCAACTGTTGACACTGTAGTGCTGATCATTACTTGTGCTGCTGAGTTCTGCTTCTGCTGCTATAACTGCTACTCATACTGCTGGTGTTAATACTTCTGCTATCTCTACCACTACATTCATCATTATGATTGCTACTATCCAAAAGAAATACATGCATTTGCTGCAATCTTGTGGTTGCTAAACTGGGTCATTTTTTCCATTCAGCTTTGTCCTTCATTGGCTTTCTTAATATTGGAAATTATTTCCTGAAAATTTGTAATTTCCACATCTTTTATGAGTGTTCTGTACAAATACTTATTGCCAGTGATTCTAACTAGTTTCAAATTTTCCTGTTCAATTAAATTTTATATAAGAGTCACTAATCTTACATTTCATACACAGTATGTCCCATTTGTACTCAAAAGATGAATGTTAATGCAAATTGTACTTTGTCCTTAGTAATTTCTCATATATTTGACCCGGCAATAAATCTGAAACACTAATCTTTATAGATTTGCTATTCTTTTTGCATTCTTATTCTGAATTGTCAATGCTTCAATGCTTAAGATCAGGGAAATGGAAGCCGATCTAAAGCAACAGGAGAAATTTGCTCTTAATGCAGCCACACACTATGAGAATTGTAAGTTAATAAAACACCTTAGACCAATTTTCAGATTTTGCTTTTATGTGTTAACAATTATATTTGTGTTATATAAAATCTATCATGTACTTGGAGCTTCAATGCTCGTGTTCTATGAAATCTATCATGTAGTTGGAGCCATTAATGTTTGTGCTATATGAAGTCTGTCATGTAGTTGGAGCTTTATTTTATCGTGGCATGATAGTAACATTAGTATCTCAATTTATTGTTAGAAAGCATGTTTAAGCTCAACAAGTAATACAAGAGGAAGCTGGAAATGAAATTTTTTACCAAATTGTCTTGGATTCAGTTGACATCCTTTGTGTCATTGTTATCAGCATAATTGTTGTCTTCTCCATCTAAATGGATGAATGAAATTGACGATCCTAAGCCTTTCTACATCAGCAGCCTCCCACTATTGATTTTAATCCAACAATCAAACTTCTTTACTCCCTAACAAAGGACTTGCAAGTACCTGGCTCCTCCAGAAGGCACACACTTCTCAAAAGCTAGTCTCTTCAAAGAAGACATCTCTCAAGTTGTCTTAAAACATGAGCAACAATCAATTAAAAAAAATTCAATTGGAATTTTTCAGCGACAAATATGAAGAAGCTTGTAAATTGTAATTGTTTCTGATACTTGCTAGAGAAGAGAAATTTGCAAGTTTATAATGCAGTAAACCATACTATTTAGTAAAGTTGTTGAAATATGCTGTAAGTTATCCATGACTTCAGAAGTTATAGAAAATACCTGTTATTTGAGTTGTTTTGAAGACTCTAATTGTGCTAGTTGTCGTTGTGTGTCCTTCGGTATATCTTCCATACATCTTAGTGCAGCTGCTTTCAGTCTGTTCCTTTTAGGTAAATGCTAGCGGACCAAGTCATGTTTAGTTACTAGCACTTATAACCACTGTAGAAGTGACCAAAGATACGACTTAATTATATATCTCCTATATTTTTGCCCAACATGATGTGTCAATTATGTTTAATTGAATACCAGTATCAGCAAATTGACCTGCACTGATTTAATATAGTACATGTCTACATGACACTCCTTGTGTGGTTCTTTGAGCCACATGGAAAAGTCTCCTGGTTGAACTTTGTCTTAGAGGTAGAAAAAATAAGTCTCTGTGTGTATGACATGAGGTTTGAAGCAGAGACCTTGTGAAATGTGGCGGTTTGTTATCATGTTCATAACTACTTTACCAGGTGTCAGTTAACTATGCATCATTAACGTCTTTCCTTCATTTTTAAACTTTAATATGTTGGTAACTATATGAATTTCATTAATTTTCTCCTTGATTCCTGTAACATTCAGTTTTGTGGCTGGAGTCCAAATATTTAGTAATAAAGTTATTCTTTGGGCTCATTAGTAATACTGTAATAAAGCTATAGTTCCTTGCTTGTTTTTAAATAAATCAGGCTGTACTATCGTTTTGAATTTTCTGCTACACATCGTTAAGACCTTGACTATCTGAAAGTTTGATAAACTCTTAGGCAGAAAAGTGCTATACTATCTATTGCAAACATAATGATTTGTTATTAGTGCTCATGCTAACTTCTGCTATACTTATTACAGGTAAAAAGGATACTGAGGATTATAGGCAGCAACTATTTGATGCTAAACGTCATGCAGAATCAGTAGCCATCATCACAGAAGATCTCGCTAAAGAATTTCTTGAGGTATGAACTGGTTTGATTATTTCTCTTTTTATCATAATACTTGCTTCTATCTCCTCTAGCCTAAGTTGCATGGAAACGAGTACGGGTATGAATGCGGGTACAGGTACGAGACACAGGAAAATACTAAAATGTAGGATATGGGGACACAACTACATATTTATTTTGAAAAAATAATTTACATGAGATCATTATTGTTTTTCAATTCTTGTTAATTAAATTTAAAATTCCTATTACATTTTTTAAGTTTTTTATATTACGTTGATCATTATAATTTAGGCCAAAAGTCTAATTTGGTCCACATACTGAGGCCTCATACTTAAATTAGTCCCCGTACTTTATTTTTTCTCAATTTAGTCGTCGTACCACAACTTAGTTATAAAGTAAGTCCTAACATCCGTTAAATGTTGGGCATTAATTTTTCGTTTGTGATCACTTTACCCTCGGCAATAAAGGTCCTTGTACTTTTAAAATAAAATATCCTTTAAACCGTGTTTGACTTTAAATTAAAACATATATCATATAATTGAGTACATGTCTAAATAAATGTATGCATATATCCAAGGAGTGTCCATGAAGTTTGGGTACATGCACGTGTTGGGTATGGATGCGGCCTCATGATAGAAGTACCTGGGTAATATAGCCTCTTAACTCTTGTTTATTTCGAGATCTCTGTTTTGCATGAATGGTATGCACAGTTATAAATAGCGGTAAATAGCCCCGCAATAGCGGCGCTAATAGCATTAGCGGTCCCTTCCCGCGACACTATCGCCCGCTACACTATCGTGCAATAGTGGTGACATATTGTGGAATATGTTTGTTCACAAAAGCGGCCAATAGTATGTCATAACGGTAAATAGTGAGCGATTGCATTCGAAATTTGTTTTTTGACTGCTATTTAAAAGCGGTTTGAGGCTTATTTTTTTAAAATTAAACTCAACCCTTGACCATTGCATTCCACCATCTCCTGTGATTTTTAGCATACACTCGCCACCTCTCATAGCATCTGGCGCCTACCTTAATACTTCCTCTCACCTCCTTCACTGTGAGCTCCTCTTAGGGCAGTCTTGTCATCACTAAGCTCTTCTTCTCGAAGACGACGACTTTTTGACCCCTCCAGTCATCTTCAGTATTACGTGATGATTACATGTCTATTTCCTGTTTAGGATCTCTTTAAATCATCCAATATGGACTTCTAGATTTCTTAGATTTTTCTTTAATTTTTTTTAGTATTTATACATATCTAAATTAGACCGCTATTTGACTTTGCGCTTTTTATCGCTATTTTGTCGCAATAGCCCGAAATAGCCTTAGCGATGCCTCACCGCTACGCGATGCTATTCGCTATCGATAACCTTGATGGTATGGCTGAATAAGATTCTAACAATGATGAGTGTATATTGACGGGAAAAATGATGGGAGCCGACTTTTGGCAAGGCTCCATAATGAATTTCCATAGGGAGGCTGAAAAAAGTTATTTAGAAGCTTTTTACTTGAGTTTCGTCCTTGTTGTTTAAAATCATCGGCTTATGCCAGGGTATTCAACAACCATGAGAAATATACTGAAAAAAAGAGACCATAAATTGGTTAAGGAAATCGTAAACAAGACTTTATATCTATAATTGACGATAAAATGAGTAAAAAGTTTAGAAATTTTATGGACTCCTGCTAAATGCAAAAATAAGCCATCTAACTTAAAATAAAATTAATGATGCCTTTATTTTCTCCTCGGCTTACGTGAATTCTAATTTACATTTCTAGTTACCATTTCCTAAGACTCATATACTTGGCATCTTTAATTAAAATCATTCAGTGCTTCCTCAACAGTAAAGAACGAAAATGTTGCTAACAAGGTGAAATCAGCTGTCCTTCAGTTTAGTAGAAATGCTCGGGATGTCAAAGATCGTAGAAACATTGCGTAGTGTTGTATGTATATATTCTTGCTGCCTGCCACCTTAGGAAGCAGGCATTTATGTTGTCAATAGATTAAATGAGAATTGAAGATGAGAATTAGTTCATTCTGGACCTCATTTACATATACATGCCTCTCTTAGAAATTTATGGGAAATTAATAATGTATGTATATTCTAGTACACACTATATGCCTTTATTTAGGACTGTTTGAGCGTAAAATGATTTCAAGTTTCTCATTCAGTTACATGAAGTATCAACCTCACACGACAATCACATGCATCCTCATCTTATCAAAATGCAAATAATTAGTGGCATTTGATCAGATGATGAGTGGAAAAGGTTAGAGTTCCGTACGAATCTGAACTGCTTTCATCTGAGGTGTATCAAGTCCTTATCGGTTATCAGAGAACTGCAAATGGGTGGTTGTGCAACTTAAGAAAAATTGGATATGGAAGATAAGTGCTAGAAATTGTAGATCTAGTAAAGTAGATACGGTAGGCAAATGCAACATTTGATTAGGCGTATCGTGGAAGGACCATACAGACGAGAATTAAGCAAAAGTGTCAATAAGAAGGTACTTTGACTATTTATTTGTGATTATGCCATGAAAAATCACAGTGGTGTTTCCAATAATCATGAGAATCAAACCCGATCATTCCTAACTATTTATTGATGTTCCACATTTTGGCCATTCATGTGAGAGACCTGGTGTAGTTTTGTACATTATCTTAGTCTTAGAATTGATGACTATATCCCTGTTTTGGCACTCTTTCCTTTGGGCTGCGAGTATGCGGTTTATGCATCATGCCTGACTTTTATTCTTGTTAAGATTCTAAAGATTACATGAGTTCTTATTTATGCTGTTCTTCAGGAGTTGCATTTGATACTACAGTAACTTTATATATGACATTCTTGCAAAAGAAATTCTGAAATCTTGATTGCATGTAGATGCCTGCCACTATAGAGGAATTAGAAGCTTCTATTCAAGATAATATCTCAGAAGCAAATTCTATCTTGTTTCTCAATCAGAATATTCTTCAAGAATATGAGAGCCGTCAGCGAAAGGTAGTTAATTAAGTGTTCTCCACATGTTTCTGAGGTTGATATTGAAACCACTTTGTACCTGTGTGCAGATAGAGTCCATGGAGACTAAAGTTGAAGCAGATCAACAAGAACTAGATAGATGTTTATCTGAAATAAACACCTTAAAGGTTTTATTAAGATTCTTTTATTTGATGTGTCCATTTTTTATTTTCTAATTAGAGAATTGTCTGTCTAACTTCCAAGCTTTTATATTTGATTGGGGGGTTATGTAGTGTTTGTGGCTCCCAACACTCCGAAACCTTGTTGTCAGGATTAATGAGACTTTCAGCCGTAACTTTCAAGAAATGGCTGTAGCTGGAGAAGTTTCACTTGGTACTTTCATCACTTATCATATTAATGATGGCTTCAGTTATTGCTTTCTTTTTCTAATGCTCTATTTTTTGTCAACAGATGAGCATGAGACAGATTTTGATAAATATGGCATACTAATAAAAGTGAAGTTCAGGTTAGTGTCAGGCCTTTGTTAGTAGACATTGTTCATGTTTCTAACCAAAATGACTGAAGGAACTATCTTATTTCTGAAAGATGATAGATATGGTATTTACTTCTTGTATTACCCTGAGAATTTGTACGGTTGCGTCTAATCTGTGATATTGATGAAATGCAATTATCAATGCTTCATGTTGTATATTGCCTGATGTATGTTATTTGAGGGCCATCCCTACAGTTACTCATTTGCTTGGACATTTGACAAAAATAGTCAACTTGGGAAGTTTCTGTTATATTATTTATACTTTATTTTACTTCTTGTTACCTTTGTGAAATCCATACTCTTTCCTCCTGTACTTGCATAAATCTTCTGAAATTCAAATTTTAAGTGGACTTAGAAAAATACATATTATCCAACTATCAGGATCAATGATGGACATCTTTTATTAATGCTAATTTCTTATCCCTCTAAATTATGAAACTCTTTTTTTTCTTTTTCTGCAGGAAGACTTCAAATTTATGATCTTTATTTATTTATTTATTTATTTATTTTCAATTTGATGCAGTTGTGACAAATTTGTGATTGTGCACATGTTTTCTTTTTCTTATTTTAGTTAATTCCCTCCCTTTTCCTCTATTTCCCCTTCTTTTTGCATATTTAGAAGTTAGACTGTTGCCAATCTTCTTAATGTCAGCCTTCATACTAGGCAGTGGCAGGTGGAATGGTGGAAATTCAAATATTTGAGATTTTCTAGTAAGTGACAATGGAGTTGTTTGCATTCTTACAAACTAATCCGTCTAGTCTTTCGTATTTTTGTTTGTCTACCATCTTTAAACTCTTCAGGCGAGACTTCTTTATGAAGTTAATTTGTTTGACATGATTAAACAGTCCAGAATTATGATGAGGACGTCTGACATCAGTAAATTGGAATGAAAATTATATTGAAGGATAAAGGGCTGTGATATTGGTTCATATAAATGTTAGATTGTCTCTTACAAGTCATTAGATACCAGAATGCTATCACAGCCTTAAATCTTGAGGTGCTACTTCAATTGTGCATCTTAATTATTTGTTGTCATGGATGCTATAGTTAAATATGCTTTAAAATCAGCAGCAGGCAAATTTGACCCTAAATTAAATAACCATCTAGGAGAAGAATTAGGATCAGCTGTGTGGATTCTCTGAAGAACACTTCCATGATCTGTATTCTCTGAAGAGGTTATGTCTTCTCTGATAGTCTTCTTTATACACATGTTTCTTCCGTCACATTTGGTATCCCTATCATCGTTGGCTTCTTAAGGAGAAAAGTTTTAGCTCCGCTATCAATTAAGCAGAGAAGAGCTGGATTGTCTATAATGAATTACGCATAAGCAAAGAAGAGTTTTGGATTCTGGGAAATTTTGTATTCAGTCACTATTAAGCAATCTAAGAGGAGTTTCTATATCCGATGAGTTTTGGACCAATGACTACAATGTACCTCATGTAACTAAGTCTTCCGTATCTCTTGCTTTTCAATTATACAATGAAGACTACTGAAGATGAGATTTTGCATGCACGATTCTCTAGAGGTTGCGAAGTGAGCATTCATATGTACCTAATGACATCCTATGAGAAATTTTGGACAGTAGTCTTCTAACATTTGTAGAAACTCATCATATTGCCCACTGGCTACCAACGGGCTATAGAATTTTGTCAAATTTCTGTGGAGCCTTCTCAATATAGATTTGTGACTTTCATGCTTGACCATTTTTATGAGGGTCGGTCCTACATTTTATGATTATGATCATTTTATCTAATTGCTTTTATAAACGGGGTTAAGATGTTTGATTTATTGAGAGAGACACCTATATTATTTTGGCAGTTGTATCAAACCTTTTTAGGATATGCATCTTTACAAAGCTATTAGCTACATTGTATATCCATCACAAATCATTTACAATATATATCTGAAGCAGTAGATGTATTAAGCTTTACCATGTTTGCCATGTCTGTATTCGAACAATATATCTTGGATAGGCTTTAAATCTTTGCTTACATGTTTTTCATTGGGTTCTACTTTTTTTTTTTTTAAGATGTGTGATGAATGACAGGGAATCAGGACAGCTTCAAGTACTGAGTGCCCACCATCAATCAGGAGGGGAACGATCTGTTTCAACTATTCTGTATCTTGTTTCGCTTCAAGATCTCACAAATTGTCCTTTTCGTGTTGTTGACGAGATAAATCAAGGTAAACACTGCCCTTATTTATGTTGCTTTTATAAATTTAAAAAATTACCCTTAATTTTATTCATCGTAAAAATGTAGGAATGGACCCCGTAAATGAGAGGAAAATGTTCCAACAACTTGTCAGAGCAGCAAGTCAAGAAAATACACCACAGTGAGAAATCACCATCTCATGTTTTATATATGATTTCATTAGCACATGATCTTTATGCTGGATATTCTATACTGATTGATACAGGTGTTTCTTGTTGACACCAAAGTTATTACCTGATCTCGAGTACAGCGATGCTTGTAGCATTTTGAACATCATGAATGGCCCCTATATTGAGAAACCCTCACAAGGTATTGAACATTTTACTGCTGAGTATGGTTTTAGTTTAAGTTCTTTCAGCTAATTCTTGATTATTTTCAATTTTGTTCAAAATTTTTTAGTCTGGAGCTGCGGCGAGAATTGGGGGACAGTGATTGGCTTGGTAGGAGAGGGTTTGAGCTGAACAGCTCCTGTAGATCTTGTATTTAAAAGGAAGAATTGAGCATATTTTTATCCATGGACTCCTTTAATCTTATTGTATCATATTTGCCCCCCACTCCATGTTTTGAATTGTAATCAAGCTCGGGCGACGTTAAATTTTAATATCACCCTTCCCTCGTTTTTATATTTCTAACTATAGTTACACATTTGGCAATTGACTGTCACTTTTTGAAGAAATTTAGTACTGCAGCGGCAGTAAAAAAACTACTTAGTTTTTTCTGCTGCTGATTTTTGGTAGTATGGATTTCTTTTTACTGTTTATTTTTTCTGCTGCTGATTTTTGGTAGTATGGATCTCTTTTTACTGTTTAACCAAGTTATGACTCGCTTGAAATAAGCTATATTGTTTATAATTTAGTTAGAGATATTTGGCACTGAGAAAGCCCGGCTCTTTTGCATGTGTTTTAAGAAATATGATGACTATCCCTTTTTTATTTTTTTGTGGAGAACCATCTGATCCAAGTTTAAATTTAAATTATGAAAAAAATCTGGAAAGGTGGAATGAAGGATAAGGGAATGTATTTATTTTAAATTTTGATGATAATGAGTTTGAACCCAATCTCTTTAACAACAAAAAAATTAAAATAAAATAAAAATAAAAAGTAAAAAAATAAAAAGAAAAGGGGAAAATACCTGCATACCCCTTCACAAGCTACGTATTGAAAATTGGAACTCCTGGGTTTATGCCAAGCTAATAATCATTAACATTTTTTTTTCAATCTCTTTTTTTTATCGTGTTACTTTTTCATCTGCTGGCCAGGGAAGCTCCCACTATTTGATGATTGGGTTTGGTGATACGAGTTGCCGTGCGAGCACTCTTGATTACGGAATTATCAAGAGTGGGTAAAGAAGAAAACGACAAAAGAACACAATAGTTTAATTAGGACGAAGGAAAATACCTTCTCTAGATTATGAGAATCAATTGGTTTACAAAATCTCTCTCTCACAATCTCTCTAGATCAAAGAACAACCTTCCTGATCTCTTTTCTGATTACAAACTGAGTGCTAAACCCTAGAAAAGTCGTGTTTCTATTTATACTAAACAGAAATCCTAAACAATGCAGGAAACAGGCCCAGACCCGGAACCGCTACGCGGTCGACCGCAGTGCCCAAGGCGGTCGACCGGTCAGAACGTCGAAATCTGGAAAAATAGATTACAGGGTTTCCGGTCGACCGCAGCGCATACATCGGTCGACCGCTCTCAGTCCAGAGACACAGTCTGGGTCTGTGCACTACGCGGTCGACCGCAGTGACACATGCGGTCGACCGGACAGAGCCCAAACTGTTTTTTTCTGCAGTTTAACGAATCCTTCGACTTCGTTGCCTCCAATGACCTCGTCCACGACTCCTCTACTCTTTTCTCAAGATACCATGGGAATCATCTATCCTCTAGCTCCCGATGAGGATCGCTAAGCTCCCGAAGAGAAGATACACCCGTATCATGGGTCCCCCCTTTAGGAGCTTGAAGTCCCATTCAAGTTAGAACTTCAGCTGAGGGAACTCGCGAGCCCCTCCTTCTCTGTTGAACCACTTAGCCTTGCTAGGAACCTGATCTTGAAGTCCAATGAGAAACGACTCCTTCGTCCCCTGCCTCGTCGTGGTCGTCTTCCGTTCCAAAATACAGTCTTCTTTCAGTGGCTCCTCTCTATCAAACCACAAGTCTTCAACATGCGGTAAGATCAACTTGTCATCACCTTCGTCATCCAATAACGGAGGCTCAAACAACTTCAAGTACTCGGCATTGATCACCGAATACATGCCTAAGTAAGGTGGCAAATCTAAACGAAAAGCGTTGTCGCCAATCTCATCGAGAATCCGAAACGGACCATAACGAATAGGCTTCAACTTCTTCCCTTCTCCTTTGAGTCTCTCCTTACTCAATTTTAGCCATACCATATCGCATTTACTAAAGTTACAAGGAACCCGATGTTGGTCATGCTTCACCTTGTACTTAGCTTGTGATTTCTTCAATTGAGCTTCAACCGTGGCATGAATATTTGCAATCTTCTCGAGAAATCGCTGAGCACGTTGTCTTTCACTCCCCTCCTTGCCGTCCACTGTGGCTTCACTTGAAAACACAAGATCGAACGGGCTCGGCGGTAAAAACCCATAACAAGTCTCAAACGGTGACTTTCCGGAAGATCCATGAATCGTCCGATTGAAAGCAAACTACAAATATGGTAAACTCTCATCCCAAGTCTTAGGATGCCTGGAATTATACCCTCGCAACATGTGCACCATAGTCCGGTTGACTACCTCCGTTTGTTCGTCTGTTTGTGGATGAAAGGCCGTGCTCTTCTTCAATTTAGTGTCCATCAAACTTCACAAAGAATCCCAAAAATGTCCGAGAAAACGGCTATCCCGATCCGAAATAATCAAACTCGGCAACCCAAAGTGCTTCCACACATGCTCAAAAAACAATTGTGCTGCACCCGCTCCCATCACGGTCTTCTTACAATGAATCAATATCGTCATCTTGCTGAACCGGTCCACCACAACGTACAAATAGTCATGCCCGCGCTTCATAGTCGGCAACCCTCCTAGAAAATCCATAGAAATGCTCTCCCACGGCCTAGAAGAAACCGGTAATGGTAGGTACAATCCCCTCTTCCTGTTAGAAGGCTTCGAAATACAGCATAACTTACACCCTCCAACATACTTGGTCACATCATCAAGCATCTGTGGCCAAAACACATGTCGCCGTAGATTGAGAAGCGTTTTCTGAATGCCAAAATGCCCTTGCACACGCGAGGTATGTGCTTCCCGAATCCACTACAACCTATCACCATCCTCCGGAATGCATATGTTGGCCTTCTTGTTTTGATGATGTTTAACAAACAATTTACCACTAATGTTGTTTGTCTAGTATTTGTGTTTTCTTATTTATTGTAGACAAACAACGTTGTTGGAGGATGGATGGATTGCGCCATAACGACGATATCAAATGGAGGTTGGCGGAATTGTGAAGTGAAGCAATATACAACTCAAAGTTAAAGATCAAGTTCAAGCTTCATCCGCTAGTGTACCAAGTCAAGCTTAATTGAAGATCAAGATTGCTTGGGTAATATAGTTTTAGATTTATATTATGTGTGTTAAGTACCTTAAGCTCAATATCTATACACACACATTTATTGGTTTCTTCATATATATATATATAGTGATATATATATATATATATATATATACATAAGTTTTGGTTTCTATGTATATATAGTTATATACATATATACAAGTTTTGGTTTTGTATATATACAGTTATATATATACATATATGTTTCTTTTGGGTTTATATATGAAACAAATGAATAGAATTGGAAAATACTAATTTGTTTCATGTCTATATACCTATATATGATTTCACCTTAACAAGCTTATATATAATGAAATCATATTTAGCGTTTTGAATATATTGCATTGAATATGCAATTTTGTGAAAATATCATATTCTTAGCTTTTGGACTTAACAATATTCATATACATATTTTATTAAGTCTATATAATCATTGTGCAAAGTTTTAAAACATGGTTTAACCAAAATATCAAATTTCACATGTTTACGTTTTCGTATTTTGAACCACTTTGCAAAATGATGATTTTTCACAAATGGGAAATGCAATTTGGAAAATTCTTTTTGTAACATGTTTGTTTTCATGTTTAAATACTTTTCCCAAAGTTCATAATTTTCTGAAGTCAAATGAATATTTTACAAATTATTTAAAAGTGTCAAAAATCTGTTTTTT
>BQKN01063300.1:38305-56221 GCA_022839385.1 Asparagus kiusianus
CGCACCAACGATATTCCTGTGTAGCGTTGGGGTGGGTCTGAGGTGATATGATATTGTGATTATTGATTATTTCCAGGCTCGCACCAGCGATATTCCTGTGTAGCGCTGGAGTGGGTCTGAGGGGGGGCAGTGAACCGTTACGTGTGGATGATTTGTGAATAACCGGATATCCGAGAATATGAACTTTGACTCTGGGTGAGATAGGGACCAGTGAGTTGTGATAGGATGACCAGTTGTTTTCTTTTCATACGTAGATCAGGATTAATATTTAATTATCTACAATTTGAGACATATGGTATATACATGAGGGTTTCCTTGTTTGGATTATTTCGCTCGACGTACTACGTCTCTTGTTGTAGATTTTTAAATATTAATTCTATCTATTGTATGATCTTGTTGTTTGGATGGTTTCTGATCACTACCTGCATGATCTTGTTACTTGGTTGATTTTTGAATTCGTCTGATTATTAGTATTTCAGTTGCACGCCTCTATTGTTATTCTATCATCACATGTTCTATTTCTATTTCTGTTATCGCATTGACCACGCATATGTTATTATTACTGTTATTGTATTTGTTTCTGCCTTGGGGGATCTTGCCGTGTGTTTCACACGCTGACGTACTCCTATTTTCTGGGTGTACGTCAGATTTAGGAGACGGACAGCCTCAGTACGGGATAGTACAAGAGCCAGAAGATTCTTAGCAGGTGTGTCTTGCAGAAGGAGTAGAAGAACCAGCTGAAGCATAGTGATTTTCTTTCGTAGTTGTAGCTAGACATTAAAACTCTTTTACCGTACTTTTCTTTAGTTAATGTTGGATTTAGTATTTTTAACAGTATTTTCTTTATGGACCATGTATTTCTTATTTCTTAGTTGGACTATTTTGTATAAGGGCATGTTTGACCCACATTTTATGTCTGGGATGATTCACCATTGATGATATGTCTATTTCTTATTCTGGGTTGTCATTATATTCTTGATATGTGTGATCGGGGACCTGTGACTTCGCTTTGTTTTATTTCCAGACGCTTAGCGTATTAGATTGAGAAGAAGAGGTCTAGCACTTATCTCTCCTCAGTCTAATACGTCGCGGGCTTGTTCACGTCTCGATTCCCCGGTATTTTGGGAAGCGGGGCGTGACAATATAGTGCATAGAACTCCTTGTCGTAGGTTGGGTAGTTCGCAACAGCACCCGAAAACTTCTCAGAATGGTATTTCACCGGTTTCCCATCCTGAATCAACACCGCGCCCATCGCATAATTAGACGCGTCGGTCTCCACCTCAAAAGTCCGCTGCAAATTCGGCAACGCCAACATCGGTGCCTCCGAGATCTTCCTCTTTAGCAACTGAAAAGCCTCCTCATGTGTCCTCCCCCACTCAAACTGAACTTTAGCCTTTGTGAGGTCATGTAACAGTGCCGCATAAGTCGAAAAATATCGAATGAACTTGCGTAAATACTGGCAAGCCCCCATGAAGCTCCTCACCCCAGTCACTGTCTTCGGCGTCGGCCACTTTGTGATCACCTCCACCTTGCCTGGATCTATCCTCCGCTGGCCCTTCCCTACGATGAAGCCGAGATACACCAACTCGTCCTTCCCGAACTCACACTTCTTCCCATTGAGCTTCAGCTGTCCGTCCTGCAACACTTTAAATACCCTCTCAACATGAACGAGATGCTCCTCCTAGGTCCTGCTGTACACCAAGATATCATCAAGGTAAACTATCAGAAAATCCTCTATAAACGGTCACAACAAATCATTCATAAGCCTCATAAAGGTAGCCAGAGCATTGCACAATCCAAACGGCATCACCAACCACTCGAACAGGCTTTGCTTGGTCTTGAACGCAGTCTTCCAAGTGTCTTCCTCCCGAATCCTCACCTGATGGTAACCAGACTTCAAATCCAGCTTCGTGAAAAACCTCGCTCCCTCTAACTGGTCCATAAGATCATCGATCCGCGGTAATTGGTAGCGATTCTTGATGGTAATCTTGTTGAGCGCCCGGTAATCTACGCACATGCGCCAGCCTCCATCCTTTTTGGGCACCAACAACACTGGTGACCCGCAAGGCGAACAACTCGGCACAATCACTCCCGTCTCCAAGAGCTCCTGAACTTGCTTCTTGATCTCCTTGGACTCCAGTACTGAGGTGCGGTATAGGCCTATGTTAGGTAAAGAACTCTCCACAGTCAACATAATCTCATGCTCTACACCTCGACGTGGTGGTAGTCCCGTGATCTCCGAAAACAAGTCCGCATACTTGGCCTTTAACCTTTCAAGATCTCCCTCCTGAAGCTTGCTCAAGGTGGACAAGCACATCCTACTCAGCTGCTCTTCATACGGCCGAATGAACAATAAAACGAACTTCCTGCCCGTATTCACCAACCTCTTAGGCTGAGTCACTGTCACCAAGCTCGTCTCCTGTGGAAGAGATGCCGAACGAAAAATGAATTGCTCGCCATCCTTGGTGAACGTATACTTTTGGGCTCGCCGATCATATACTGTGTATCTATCCCACAAATAAGGGTTGCCCAAAATAACTTGGCAAACATCCAACGGAACCACGTCGCATGTGACCTCGTCAATATACGACTCATGGAGTGCAAATCTGAAGGAACACTGGTTCACCACACTCAATCCCGCCTCCTTCTGAATCCACCCTAATGGATAGGGCTTCGGATGCTTCACCGTCTTCAATCACAGCTTCTGTACTAATGCCTTAGATATCAGATTTTTTTGACTTCCTGTATCTACAATAGCATCCACTAAACTGGTCTTGACCTGCAACTTCAGAACAAAGAGCTGCTCCCTCGGGTCGTCATCTTCTCTAGTGGCCTGCTTCCCCGCCATAAGGTTGAGACTATTATTGGGTTCAGTCATCCCGGGAATCTCCTTTGGACCCTGTGCTATCACGTACGCCTTCTTCTCCTCCTCCTTCTTTAACCCTTTTGGTTTCAGATGAGGATACTTATCCCAGCAACGATCAGCTATATGCCCTGTCTGCTTGCAGTGATTGCAAGTCAATCCTGCTTTCCCCGAGTCAACCTTCTTCTTCTCATCCTTAGACTGAGAGCCACCCGTCTTGTTCCCCGACGGTTTGGAATCCCCCTTTGTCTCGTTGCCCTTCTTCTGCCTGCCATCAATGGTTATGGCTTTCACGCTTGCCTCTGCGATCGTCTCAACCGAAAACAGCTTCATCTCCTTCCGGATGTAATCATTCAGATCCGCCATGTACTTCATGAAGATGAAGTACTCGTCCGTCGTGATGTTTAGAACCATCGCCTGCTGCTGGAACTCCGCCGTGTACTCTTGAACGGTCTGATTAAACTTTTGGCGCAAGCCGTACCACTTGTACCAACGCTCCTCAAGGAACCCCACTGGATAGAATTGTTTCCGAAGTAGCTCCTTGAACTTGTTCCACGACGCCGCTTTCTTCTCCTGCTTGCAATAGGATTTCCACCACGTCAACGCGTGCCCGGAAAGCTTCAATGTCGCGAACACTATCTTCTCCTTGGACGAATATCCGTAGAGAGTGAAGTACATCTCCATACGTTCGATCCAATCATCAAGCTTCTCCACGTTGATACTCCCATCATAAACAGGAATCTCAACCTTGAAGTCAATCTTCAGATTTTGGTAATTGTTCTTACCCCCTTGATGTCCAACGGTCTTGACAATCTCAGTCTCCCCCTCTGAATCAGATTCCTCATGCTCTTCGTCGGATTCGACGAGTTTCTTCTTACCCTTCGAAGAAAATTCCTCCTTTTTGTCACCTCCGTTGATTAGACCCACGAGTTGAGTAAGAGTCGTCCCGATCGTCTCAATCTGCTTCTCCATGGCATCAAGTCTCACTGAATTATCTGTTTCAGTCATCTTCTCCTTCCTTAATTTCTAGAATCCCTCCAAAGAAATAAGGATCTCGCCAAGTCTCTTGTAATGTGAGCGAGTAAGGACCATACACAGGTTCCCCCTTCACAAGATCTAGGTGCTCTGATACCAACTTGATACGAGTTGCCGTGCGAGCACTCTTGATTGCGGAATTATCAAGAGTGGGTAAAGAAGAAAACGACAGAAGAACACAAGAGTTTAATTAGGGCGAAGGAAAATACCTTCTCTAGATTATGAGAATCAATTGGATTTACAAAATCTCTCTCTCACAATCTCTCTAGATCAAAGAACAACCTCCCTGATCTCTTTTCTGATTACAAACTGAGTGCTAAACCCTAGAAAAGTCGTGTTTCTATTTATACTAAACAGAAATCCTAAACAATGCAGGAAACAGGCCCAGACCCGGAACCACTACGCGGTCGACCGCAGTGTCCAAGGCGGTTGACCGGTCAGAACGTCGAAATCTGGAAAAATCGATTACAGGGTTTCCGGTCGACCGCAGCGCATACATCGGTCGACCGCTCTCAGTCTAGAGACACAGTCTGAGTCTGTGCACTACGCGGTCGACCGCAGTGACACATGCGGTCGACCGGATAGAGCCCAAACTATTTTTTTCTGCAGTTTAACGAATCCTTCGACTTCGTTGCCTCTAATGACCTCGTCCACGACTCCTCTACTCTATTCTCAAGATACCATGAGAATCATCTATCCTCAAGCTCCCACGAGGATCGCTAAGCTCCCGAAGAGAAGATACACCCGTATCATTTGGTTTGTTGTAAAGAAATTTTTTTGATTGAAGCTCACTCGCATCGTTTATCTATTATACCTATATTCATGGTTAAACAGTTCAAAAATAGCATTGAGTTTCATAACGCACATTATCATCAACACCTAAATTCATGGTTAAACAGTTCAAAAATAGCATTGAGTTTCATAATGCACGTTATCGTCAATGAAAATGCAACCACGAAATGATGGGGTAAATATATATCAGAATTGTTTTCAACATTAAATAGAAACTTCCCAACTCAAATGTATAATAAGCATTCAATCTGCACTCAATGCAACTCTACCATATTCAGTCGCTGCAACGATCGCAAATTGAAGCAGATAAGTCGCACCAATGCAAGAAACTGCAATAAACCACATCAATCAACTCACAAAGAAAATAAGTTCATGGGTTTGAATCAACACAGCTCCTACATATGAACGCACCCGCTACAAGCACAGATCAAACTCAATGTAAAAATGAATCACATAGGTAGCAAATGGAAATGGAGGCATATATCCATCGTTTATAAGCAATACAGATAAGGATGTTCCCCATACAACAAGAGAGAATTTGAATAGACCTCTTGTTGGAAGATCGATCTTTTACTCAGGGGAAGTTCGTGTATTTTTGCGAGGACTATAATTATAAAGTGAAACCTAGCACAAATTTTTTTTTTTTTTTGAGATTGTAGCACAAGTTTTAATCTGTGGACGTACAACAAGTAGCAGACACAAAATAAAAGTAAAAACAAATAAAAAGGAAATAGTTGCATCATATACATACAGGCAGTTCTATATAATCCTTACACAGGTTTAAGGTAAGCAATACACTCGAGTAATAAATTCCGTAATCAAAAGGTCTTTTAACAGTTTTGTTAATAAAACAATAAAATTTGCTCACTAGCGAAAAATATGTGATACCATTTGAAGTCCAGATCTGTAACATTGTGACTGCACCTAATACACAAACACAAGATGGCCTGATAAACTATCTCCGAGTAACCTACCATGAGAGCCCCCAGATCTACGTGCATGTCCAAAACCATTGTTGACAATGAAGATGTTTTCAAGGGCATATGCTACATTATAGTAAAGAGTTCTGAAGTTGGTTTGGGTTTCGGTTCTCCCTTATTGATAAGGGGAGTTTCAGCGGTTTTCACAGTAAGGGTAAATAAAGATGAATGCTAAATTTCTAAGCAAGGGATTAAAAAGTCACTATATAATTTTACTAAAAACATTTATATGCTTGAGTGCAGAAACACCAAGAACAGAATCAAGTGCAGTAGTTGATTTTCTTCATTTTACCAAGTACTCATGACAGCCTTATTTTGACACAAGAACAGGATGAAGTGCAGTACTGAATATAAAAAAGAATAAGGTTTATAGACTTACAGTGCTCAAGGATTAATATAGGAACAGAGGAATCTGCCACCCCAAAATAACTAACCAACATATTAGGAATTTATGAGGGTGGCATAGGGAGCTGGAGAGACGAAAAAACTTACTGATCAGAACCTAGGATAAGGCGAAACTTAATTGACAAAGGAGTTTAACATAACAACACAAAGTACTGAATGGTTTGAAGATTGTATATTATTAAGAATAAGGATTTGAGAAAATTCAAGTTTAGATTCAGACCTACATGAATCTCAAGTAGCAAAGGGCAGCTCAGATATATGCTATGTAATGAGAAGGTATGGGGTTAAGTTCTGACATAAGATTCAGGGAAGCAGAGAGAAAAGATATGGAGGGATGGATGCAAGGGATGAGGAAGAAAAATGATGAAATACTAAGAGCCTCATACCACAGTTTATCATCATCCACTCTAGGGGGAATAAGGGAATGTCCTTTAATGAATAATAAAAAGGCAAATAATGCAATAGATTAAAAAAATGTATCAAGTTCTATTTCTAAGAAACAAAGTATGATCCTTACAAGTGTATTTCAGAATCTAAAATGTAAGCAAACTATAAAGAGCAGCCTACTTGCAACCATTTGTAGCATGCGCATCTGCATGTGGGTTATTCAAGTGGATCGCGCCTTAAACAAGTTTAAATTTTCTTCGACAAATGTTATTAGGCAAACCCAGCATAATCCTCACATCAGTATCATCTAAAGACATGCATATCTCATAAATGTCAATCACATTTGAATATTAGACACTTGGAAAAAAATCCTAGTCAATCTATATCAATTAAATAATAGAGGTGTCTTACAATAATGTTGCATAGCAACCATATTCAAGTAGAAACAGAATCAGATACAAATCCTACATAAATAGTGAAGAGATTCATGTACAAGTGTGACAGATATAACTCCTCCCAGCACCCCAGATAAGAGGCCTCAATCCTGCTCCATCTGGATAAAATTTTCATGCCAATCCTGAACAATCTGTATCTATGTTCTACCTTCAAGTCTTCAACCAATGGTAACTGATATGCTTTTATACTGTTAGTCCTTTATCTAGTTTTAAGATGGAGGATGAAGATAATTCACATATATAGGCAGGACCAAACAATCTACGCAAAGCCAAAAACATTAGAAACAATACGTGATTGACACATTTCAAGAGTGTAATTTATGGTTTACACAATTGAAAAGTATTGTTTTGGTGCCGCTAGATGTGTTGATCTGGAAATGTTAAACAAATGTTAAACAAAGCTTCAGCTATTTCCTTTAATGAGTTAGAAAGACCATCCAACAAAGATCAGTTTGCTTAGAGCAATAAAAATATCAAACAGAATATTGCCAATTCCTACTGGTTAAAGTTTCCTGACATGTTTATATCCAACTTTTACTCATAAATTCGTTGCGAAAACTCTTCTAGAAATCTAGAGTTGTAAGCACTAGATAAAAGTGAACCTTTAACAGTAATAGATTTATTGTTCTCCTGCTTAATTTGTACATGGGGCTGTCAAAAAAGCCCATGGCCTAGACCCAGCCCAATTTTTTCTAGGCCCAGACCAGGTCTGTAGAAAACCAGAAAAACCAAATCCGGTCGGGTTCCTGGCCCAGGTTCAGGTACCTTCATTGGTGTCTGGCCCTAAACCGGCCCGACCAGGGAGGCCGGGTCATGTACCCCGGGCCGGGTCCGGGATACCCGGGCGCAGCCCGCCCCATCGGCTAGAAAACAGCCATAACAGCTACTATTGGGTCATTTGACCAAAATACCCTAAAAACGGTCAAATTTTGTGGGTATCTTGGTCATTTGACTATGGGGCTTCCTCTAAATAGAGAGAAGTTTTCATTTGGTTTCACATACAAAAATCACTCTGTTCTCTCTTAATATTCTCTAATACGCTTTTATACTCTCTAATATTCCCTCTTACTCTCTGGTAATCCTCTAATTCTCTCAATTCCAATAGCTTCCTCCAATTTCGAAGTCTTCGAGGATAAAAATGCAACTCCAGATATGAGTCTTACCATCGACCCGAAACCTGAATCTAAAGATCCAAGACCAACATCTTCTAAAAAGGTCGAGATCAAAAGAGTGGGCTTTCTCCAAGAATATTGAAATTGTCACATATAGTCACGGTCGTGTTCTCAACCAAAAAGCAATATGTGCTCTATGCAGCAAACGTCTTCAAAGATCATAAGATGGGGACTAACCACCTCAAACAACATTTAGCAAGCCACAATAGAGAGCAAGAAATGTCTCAACCTGGTATTCGTCAATCTCCTCTCTGAATCATCTTCCTCGGATGGCCTTGGTACATGGATATACGACACAATTGGAGCAAGGAGATGCGTTATAAGGTTTGTTTTTCTTAAAATTATTCCTTTTAAAATTGTAGAAGATGAGGGTCTTGAAGATAGAATTAAAAAGAGTCATCAACCCGTGTTTCAAAAATTTTCTCGTCAAACTTGTCAACGTGATATTATGAAATATGATCAAGAGGGAAAAAAATTTATTGCCTATTTTCAAAGCTTAAATTGTAGATTTTCTCTACCTTCTGATGGGGAAATTTAAAGCATAAACTAGCTATTTGTGTATCAAAGCACACTGAATTGATGATAGTTAGCAAATGTTTAAAAAAAGTTACTCTTTTATTTCATTTGAAGAATCACACATTGGTGAAAATATAGCAAATTTAATAATTCAAAACAATAAATATCTAAAAGAATATTTACTCTTTCACTGGATAATTCAAGCAATAATAATGTAACAATAAATCATATCAAATCCTCTTTGCTATTGACATGTCAAGGTAATTCTTTATATTAGATGCATGCATCATATTTTTAATTTAATTATGCAAACTGCATTTAATGAAATTAGAACCATGACAAAAAAAAAAAGTTAGGTCTATTACTTATTTTCTCAATGCTTATGAAAAGAGGCTTAAAAGATGGAAAACCTTTGTAGAAGGAAAAAAGTGCTAAAAATTTTCTACAATACGTTGGTCATAGGTATAATTCCACTTATTTGATGTTAAATGTAGTAGTAGTGTATAAATAAATTGTAGATGGTTTTATAATTTCTATGCTTCTAGTTCTAGTTCTAGATCTTCCTCTGTATATGTATATGGAATAACTGAAGAAGAATGGTACACTATATTTTGTGTAAAGAACATGCAACAAGTTTGTTATGAAGCTACTCTCTTTTTATCTAGTTGTTATTACCCAACTATAACTGAAGCTATTGTACAACTTATTAGAATTGAAAACTTTTTTAATACTTGTCGCATGGATAATTATTTTTTAAATATGATTACACAAATGGAAATAAATTTTAATAACTATTTCAGACTCATTCCTACTGTTTTTGGTTTGGTCATTCTTATCGATCCATGCATGAAGGATATCGGGCTCCAAAATTTGTTAAATTCTTTATACGACAGCACGATAATACGTAACATTGATGTTAGCGAGTCTACTACTACTCTTACTCATCATAACACAATCAGATATTATTTTTAGAAATTATATAAAGAGTATGCAACTAAACATGATGGAAGTTCTCAAGCTATTGCTCCTATGGCTACAAACTCTAACTGAGTATAGGATCGTGTTCATTTGACAGCCAGATATCAATATACCTATTGAGTGGTTATGGAAGTGATGTATCATCCATAAGGGAAGTTTCTAAACTTGAAGTATATTTTGCTGCACGTTTACTTAAGAGTCAAAACAATCAGGTATACTATATTATGCTATGGTGAAAAGTATATGGAACAACTTCATATCCTATGCTTTCCATCTAACCTACTAACAGTGTAAATTTCTACCGTAGCTTCGAAATGTGCCTTCAGCGTATCAAGACGTTTGATTGATAAACCATAAGATATCGCTAGATCTGTCTACCGTACAGGTGGTAATATGCTTACAAGATTAGTGCGCGTCGGAAAAGAGACGTTAAAACATTGACCGTTTTGCTAATATTAAAGACAGACTTTAAGATTTGATGATAGCAAGTGCTAAAGCAGAACAATAATAGAAGGTGCCAAGCTGCCAACCTAGTTGGATGTACTCATCTGTAATAAATTGTTTTAGAAAAAGATGCAAATGATATTAATATAAGATGGGTAGCGGCCAACCTAGTTGGTAATGCGACAATTTCCAAGAAAATATTGTAATTGTTGAAAATTATTAGACTAATAATATCATAGAATTTATTTCTGGTTTTTTTTAATTTCTCTAAAATTTGCAAATTGTATAATTCTATTCTAAGTGATTAATAATAAGATTGAATTTCTTTGTAAGTCACAAAGATTTCACATCTTTGGAAATACATCTGCAGTTGCATGTTTTTTCACACAATTTTTTTTATTCTTGTAAAAAAATCAAAAATTTTTAGACAAAAAAAATTAAAATCTAAAAATAAAATATACGGACCGTCCTGGTAGATCCAGGTCGGCCCCATCGATCAGGGCCCAGTGCCCGGGCAGGGCATTTTGCCCAGCCCGACCCATTTGGACAGCCCTCCTTGTACATCAGATGCGTTCCGTATATGAAGTAGCAGCATAGAGGAGCTTGCTACAAGCAAGAAATTTTCATCCTCCGTTCGGATATAAATTGAAGGGGTGCGAGTTGCCAACAGAAAAGATCATCACGGTCTCACCTACATCACCCACGTTGAAGTATCGAGCCTAGAAACAACAGCATTTTCAATTTGTATTCAGTATTGATCACGAGCTAACACAAAATTAGTACGCATTCATCGTAAACAACCAGCCTCGTTAATAAGCAACAAATAAAGATTAGAACCTTGCGATTTAAAAAAAAAAAACGTTACAATTGAGAGATATCAAAAGAAGGACCAGATCTAGAACAAAACTAAAGAAGAACAAAACCTAGACTAGCCCAACATCAAGAGCTCAAGAGATCAAGCGGGCCATCTTACCATAAAAAATTAAATAAATTAAACCATAATAATCTTAAACCTCAAAGATCCGCCAACATAAAAAATTCCCATAAAGGAAAAAAGAGGGGAAATTAATTAAGCAACAGAGAAGAGGGCCGAGGTCTACCAGAAAACGATAACGCAGTCCCCCTCCTCCCTACTCCTGCGGATCGCTCTTCCTCGGGCGATGCTCCTCCATCAACCTCCCCGGCTCCTCGTCCCCTCAACGCCCGCAGCTTCACGTGATTAATTATAGTACGCCGCCACCCCGCCCCAGGAACGCGACCCCGTACCCGACCAGATTCACCGCCGCCGCCACCGTGTCCCTGATCACCGACCACGAGAACGCGACCAGCAGCCAGTCCTTCACGACCCCGGCCACGTTCATCGTCAGGGCCGACGTACGTATTCCCGACCAGCGAGCAAGAAGACCGCCATGTTCAGCGCGGACGAGGGTGAGCGAGACGGGGAAGGGGAAGTTGTACATCTCGGGGTCGAGGATGTACTTGTTGTAGACGATGACGGCGAAGGAGAGGGCGATCCGGATGCCGACGTAGGAGTAGGGGAGGAGGACCCTCCTGACGCCGCCCTCGCTGACGCCGCCGCCGCCGGTGGAGGAGGAGGGGGAGTCCGCCGCCGTGGCCGGAGGAGCTAGGGCTTGAGGTTTTGGGGGCGGGGGGTTGAAGGAGGTTAATTTGCAGCAGATCGAGGTTTGGCGACACGTTACGTAAGGGGGCCGTTCAGCTTAAAGATTATGGCGTAAGGGAAGCTCCTAAAACAATATTTAAAATGATTTTGAGAATGTAGGAGAATTGCAAGTTAACAGGAGATAGAACTCACCGTTTGAAGAGGAGAAAGAATCCGCAAAGTCTTGAAAATCTTTGACGAAATGATTTCTCGGTGATATCAGTTCTTGAAGACCGAAGAGGAGTTCTTGAAGAGCTAGCGAAGAGTAATTAATTCTTGGCGACGTGAGTTTAATTCTTGAGCGAAGATTCCATTTTTATATCAGCCTTCAAATTTTCATATTTGTATTTTACACCTTTAACTAATGGATTAGTGTATTAGTAGGTTGTCATTTAAAACAAATTAATGGATTTGACGGGTATAATAAAACTGTAAGTAATAGAATACGGGTGTGCTCGCGACCTCGGTCCGACGCAAAAACAGACGGCACGGTCTGAATCTGACCCCGCTAAATTTTCTACCCGACCCGATAAACAAGCCCTTCCACTTAAACCTTATCGGATCCGGAAACCTAATACAATTGCCTACCCGAACCGACTCTTAATTTTCAAATCCCGCCAATGTTTCCTGAAACAGAACTCGGACATGTTTCCTAAAACAAGACGATCCAAGTCCTTTCTTTGTTAATGATATTTTACCAAATATGAGATGGTAAAAAAGCAAGAGAGCATGATTTAAATTAACAAACCTCTTAGTTGCAACTAATAAACCTCCTATATATTCCTAATCGAGAATATATTGGAACAGTATTAAGTTAATCAGCCTCCTAATCCTAATCACTAGTTACAGGAATAGGTACGGGAACAGGATTGAACTGTTAAACCTCGTAATCCTAATCTCCATAGGAATGGGATTTAATTGATGAACCTCTTGGATTAAGTCAGTAAACCTCCTAATCCTAATCCCTAGTACAGGAGCATGATTTAAATTAACAAACCTCTTAGTTCTAATCACTATAGGAATATGATCGCATTAATATTAAAACTCCTACTGGGAATCGGATTAATCAAATCACATGCAGCTATATATATATATAACCAATTGGAAATCTGATTGTCATTGATCAGAGGGTTTTTCTTTTCCCAGGGTTTATAGGGTTTGTGCCATTCACTCGTACCAGAACCGAGTAACTATTTTCCTCGATCAGGTCAACGGTGTACATGGCTGCTGCTGGTTTCAAACGACGGAAAACCTGCCCCGATACGGCTGAGAAAAATTGTGCAGAGCTTCCAACGGAGCTCCTCGGGCTGATCCTCCAGAAGTTGACCTTGCCGGATCACATTAGATTGAGTTGTGTTTGCAAGTCATGGAACCAAGCCGTTCGGGAGAAAGCCTGGCGCCCGAAGCCTGATTCCCCGTGGCTCATGCTACCCGGCGAAGACGATATTAGTGCTAAATTCTTGAGCTTCTCTGAAAATCGAACCTACAGCATCCCTCTCCCTCTTCCAGAGATACGAAGACGCGTGTGCATCGGATCTTCCCACGGTTGGCTCATAACCGTCTATGATACGTCAGAGATGCATCTTTTGAATCCGGTAACTGGAGTGCAAATCCAGCTCCCCTCTATCACCACTCTACCCTATGTCTGCGACTACGCAGAGGTTGACCGTCCCTTATTTCTCTACAAGGCAATCCTGTCCTTGCCTCCTCTTGCTGATGGTAGCGGTGACTTCACAGTTATTCTTCTCCACAACCCTTTTAGGCTGTACGACGAGGATTACGATGGTTTTAGTAACATGGCAATCGCGAAAGTTGGAGATAATAGCTGGACTTCATTGCCACGAGCATCTCATGGCAGTATCGCGGATATCATCCCCCACAAAGGACAACTGTATGGTGTGGATGTAGGAGGGGTACTCCATGTATGGGACCATCATCACCTTACATCTGGTCCCAAATCCACTCTAGAAATACGATTTTATTGCGGCATGACCAAACTATTGGTAGAGTCCTTGAACGGAAAACTATACATGCTATACAAGGGCCTATATTACAATGCATTTATGGCCATTAGGCTCGACGCGGATAACCCTGAATTCAACCCTGAGGATGATCTCGGGGACAATGTCTTTTTCGTTGGTTCAAATACCTCATTTTCCGTCTCTGCAACAAAATTTCCAGAGCTTGGAGGGAACTGCATCTACTTCACAGACGACAAAAACTTTGACTTTGACCACCTCAAACACAAGCCACGTGAGATGGGTGTGTTTGATGTGAAGAATTGGAGAATGAAGCCTATACCCAATCTTGAACAGCACTTGCATTGGCCTCCCCCTATATGGATCATTCCTACCTTATTCTGAAAGACTTGTAAATGACTAGCTTGGTTTTGTACCGAAAGATTCACTCGTTGTCATGTTATTATATGTATGTGTTTCCTTTCTATATTTTGCACTTTTATTCACTAGAATTGTCCTATAAGTACTTGTTTAATTTGAATAGAGTCTGATTTCTATATATCAAAAGGTAACTGAGATTAATGGCTTGTTCGTGAGGAAACTCGAACAATTCAACTAGTTTAAACTGATACTTACGGGGAAAATGACATAGGATTGCTCTTTAAGACCCTCCCGGTTTTCTTTTTTTATGTGAACCGTTGATCCACATATTAATAGAGCAAGAGGGGGGGGGGGGGAAATTTTATCTACAAATTGGAGAAGACTAGCATGCTTCTGTTTCTCAAAAACCAGTCCTGACAAATAAGAGCATATTGCATTTTTTTAAATTTCTTTTCCTTGTTGAATGCAGCATCAGTATATTGCACGTTACTAAAAGGCTAAACAAAATGGGCATCACGCATGGAAATCGCTTTACGCGCCCCCGTATCTCAGTAAGATGTTACATACAAGAAAATGACATACCCGTCGTGTGGACTGTGAGTTGGAATATACACAACAGTAACTTATACTAAATCAGATACAAGAGACTGACAGTCTTTAATATTTACAAGGCTCTCTCCTCACTACGGGTCCTTTGAATGGCCCAAGCATTTGTACCTCTCAAGGATGGTGATGGTGATGGTGATTATTTTCTTCTTGGTGAAACTAATAAAGCAGAAAGCTTGCCTTCTGATATGTACAAATCAGATTTCAAACTTATTGGTGGAGTTATGTACAAATCAGACTTCAAACTTCTTGGTGGAGTTATGTACAAATCAGATTTCAAGCTTGCCAATTACAAGGAGCTGAAGTTTTAGGATATTGAACAGATAGTATCCGAAACTCTAAACTAGAACCTGAAACCCGACAAGGAAACTTGATAAGAAACTGATACATTCACCCGAACTTTATCTCAAATACATTACGACGAGAAGATGAAACTTGGATCTTTTGAGTGCGATGTTGCATCATATATTGCTCAGGATTCAAAACTTATGTCAAAACTTGCAGAGCTTCAAGAAATATTAGATGTTCTACTCGTGCATAGCAAAGCTAAATGCTTGTCTAAAAGGCCATGCATTTGTAATTTCAAACAAATCCATGAGTACCAGAAAACAGAAAACTTTGCTTGGTAACAATTGATTTATTCCTCAACTACTTAGGATCCTTTTGATTGCATGAGCATGACCAACTCAGTAATCTTTTTGGTTTATGCTGATATATAGGCAGAAAATACCCATAAAATGTTTATGTCGGAACATTACCCTTGATAGTGAAGAAAACCTCCCCCTTAGCAGTTAAAAAGGAACAGAAGACTGCAAAGACAATTATAGATGCTTAATTTTAATGGAATTTTAAAAAAGATGTACATTCTACAGATAAACGAGTAATAACTTCCACCCATAGATAACTGTCTATTATATGTCAAGATGCAATTTTTGATCTATGAGGCTGATGATAATTGCCACAAACACTATTTGTACTTACAAGTAGCCTCAGCACTTGCTACAACACTGCCTGTACATAGAACTCAAGCTTGAATCCAACATGTCCTAATTAGCACATCCAAAATGCAGACTTTAAACAAATAACAAAAATTTAATTATTATCATAATCTGAAAAAATTCTCACGAAGTAACGCAGCTATAAACATAAGAAGCACAGGACAAACAAAATGATAAACAACAAACCAGATTATAACAATTGAAAAGAATGAACAGACAAATTTTATTACAAAAAAGGGCAATGTTATCATTACAAGAACTCAAGAGTCACTGAAACTTTCCATTAACTCATACAAATAAGTGACAGTATGAACATCAATGTCCAAATCTTCACGTGTCCAGTCATCCTGCGATGCTGGTGGAAGAATATTGATCAATGAGGATGATGCTTCATAAGAATCCAAAGCGGAAGCGCAGAGTGTTGGGAATTTAACGCCTAAAATCCCTAATGCAACAGAAACGCAGAATAGAGAACAGTACACCAAGTTTAACGAGGTTCGGCAACTGCCTACGTCCTCGGGAGCCACACAATTAATTTCTTATTTAATCTAACAAGAAATTACAATTTAAGAGTAAATCCCTAAACTGAGATTCCTCAAATAAACACTGTAGCTACAGTGTTAATACCCACAGATAAAACCCCTCTTCTCTTTTCTCTCTCTTTCAATAAATCCCCCCCAACCACTGTTGAAAGGCTGGGGATTAAAACAAGAAAATGACTGCTGTGATTTTAGGAGAACGCTGCTGCATTAAGAGGGTCTCTCTCTCTCTCAAATAAAACCCCTTTTCTATTCTTCTCTCTCTTCTTCTAATCCTTTTCTTAATCTCCCCTCAAAACACTATTTGAGAGCTGGAGATTAAAAGGTCAAAATCGCTGCTGCGATTTCATAACTGAAGAACGGAAGAAATGGGGAAAACGCTGCTGCGTTTTTTTGGGTCGCCGCCAGAGAACGAGTTCGGGGAGGAGGAGCAACATGAAACCCTAGGGATCGGGGGGCTTTTATAGCCGAAAACTGGACAGACTGGCGACAGCCTGTCGCCAGCGCCGCGATGGACGCGGAGGTGGGATTCCCTAACGCGGAGGTGGGCATCACTGAGATGCGGGGGTCGGAGCTTCCCAAAACGCCGAGGGTTGCGTTCGCCTGTTCTCGCGTTCGTCGAAGCCACCATCGCGTTCGCCCAATTCGAGCTTCACCTAAAGCTTTCGCCGTCGACTCCCACGCTCGCCTGCGTCATCCTCGAGCTCGTCGGAGCTCCGTCGCCGGCGGAGGTTGGTATCCATCTTCAACCTAACACAGAGCCATGATGGCGATAAGTATGGAGATGATGACGAGGGCCAAGAAGATGATTCAGTGTAACTGTGGAACTGTTCTCCGTATCAAAAAAGTTGCTACATCCCTCAAGTCACTTCCTCTTTTGAAGGCTGTCCTGTACATAGGTTGTTGCTTGTTCACAAACAGAAGTAGGAGCATCAGATCCTACAGCTGCCTCAGAATGATTTGTCTTCGCTTCGTGTTCCTTAAGCAACATCTCTATCACCTGCCTTGCATCCACTTCTTTCTCTTGATCGAAAATAGTATGCCACTTCTCATCCAATGTTGAAATCAACTGATTGAAGGCTTCTGCTTCTTTGCAGGGAACAAATGCAGAGAGTGATGGCGACGTAGACGGTAATGATGACGAAGCCTTTGTTGGGTATCTACTCAAACTCTAAGTTGGGATAGAGTTTTTAACTCTTTGTATAACTTCATGAGAATTAGATAGGGTTAGAGTTCTATCATGATTAGGAGTTTGGGTGTTATCATGATTAGGAGTTTGAATGCTATTCTAATTAGAAAGTTAGACTAGAGATAGGGTTTTGATTTCTCTATATATATCCTTCTATTGTTAGAGAAAAAAAAGGAGAAGAAAAAGAAGTATAGAGAGAGGGGGTTTGGCAGTCTTTATCCGTGCAAAAGATTGTAATTTGGAGGTGATAGTGGATTGATTTTGATCCCATGGTTTTTCCCTGTTGAGGGTTTTCCACGTTAAATCTTGTATGATTTTATTTGCTGCGTTTGGTGGTTTTTTGGGGGTTTTTATGAGATCTAAAAATCCCTACAAGTGGTATCAGAGCGGGGTTCGACGGTTCGTGGAGATTCAAGATTTGCAACGACATCGGTAGCAACGGAACTATAGCACAACACTGTTCACGAGGTACTGTAGCAGAGGAACTGTTCACGACGGCGTACTGTTTTCGTCAAAAGTTGATCTTGTTGTCGAATTCATTATATCTTCGGTCGATTA
>BQKN01063300.1:86852-122907 GCA_022839385.1 Asparagus kiusianus
CACGGTGTCTCTCTCTCTCTCTCTCTCTAAATTTTTAATATTTTATATTTTTAAAGGGGCCCACCTAATAAGGAACACATTATTAAACTGTAAAGGGTAGAGTTGGAATTAATTCAAAAATTTTGGGGGGCCCACACTTACAAGTATTGTATTTTGTAAGTTGGCTTAAAGATAAATACCCAAAGATCTTTGGGTTTATGGATACATGAAATAGTAAATGGGTTTTTGGGTAAAGATGGGTAATCATTTGGGCCTAGAAATAAAAAGCCCTAAAATATTTGGGGGCTCATTTCAAAAGATGAAGCTTCGGGGACCTAATCAAAATACATAAGACCCGAGGGGTTTAAACCACACGCTATCCCAAAAGTGAAAGATAATTGGGCCCCACAGAAGAGTTTAGGCGGGCTTATCCGGCGTAGCACCGGAGCTCTAATCCTCCTCCCATGGCCGCCGTCTCCGCCCTTTCCCTCCCATCTTCTCCTCCCTCCCGTTCCCCGCGCACGTTAGCATATCCTGCGCTCAGAGCGGCGCGGGCTAGCAGCTCTACGCCGTCGTCGACTGGTCCTGAGGCCCTCGTCGAGATCGAGAAATCTCGCGTCATCGCCTGCCTTCGAGCTGAAGAGTAAGAAAAAAACTCGCAGCCTTTTTTTTTGTTTTTGTTGGAATTAGGGTTTCACAGAGTCGTTTGTTTCCAACGAGGAAAGTTACGTAAATTTCCCAGAAAAATAGAGGTATTATTGAAATATTCATTTGAAATAGTCACTAGAAGAGCCACAAACACGCCAATTTACTCGAAAAGGCGGGTGCATTTTGTGATTAATCGCTTGCAGTGGCTTGCTGGCAATGGAAGCTGCTCGAGCTGCTCTCAGAGGTGGCGTCTCTGTTGTGAGTTTTGTCTCGAATACAATCCGTTTATTATTATTATTATTATTATTATTATTATTATTATTATTCAATGAGATGGTAAAGTTCGTTTATAGCTTGCCCTTTTTGTCTAAGATGCCTCTTTTTATGTGCAGCTGGAGGTTGCGACTACCACTCCGGGCGCATTGGAGGTTGTTCCACGCGTGCCACATTCCCGTGCTTCTGCAATTACCCATCTTATAGGAAACTTCTGAATTTGGTTTCTTTGCAGGTTGTAAAGGGGCTCGTTCGAGAGTATCCTTCGTCGACAATAGGGGTAAGCTAAACTAGTTATCTCTGTTTTCGTTTGCCATCCCATCCCGATGCACCTCATCTGTTTTCGTTTTGCCCCCGTTTGGATGATAGCTCTTTACATTGCAAGCATATCAGGCCAGTTATATAGAATAGCTTGATTGCCCGATCATCATTACTAGAGTTTTTATCCAAATCAGCTTGTTAGTGAGAATCTCATGAGATCTCTGTTTTCACAAACTTTTCTTTTTTAGCAGTTTGATTATTACACTCCGTGCATGTGTAAATTAAGTGTATTCAAGCGTTACAAAACGTACCATGGATCTCTTGGGCCTAAGGATAGAATTTACTACGTAAAAGAACTTGGTCGTCTTTGATGTCAATATTTCACGTAACATGTATTCATGTCAGCATTTCAAGGCATTCCTAATTAAACTTTTTATAACACAAACTACAATCCTGGAAAATGTCTTCGGAAAGAATCCCCTTCTTCCATCACATGAATAATCCTACAGCAAGGATGTGGAGATCGACTGTTAATACGAAAGTCTTCTCAATGAATATCAGTGGTTTTGCCTTTACATCTGAAACCAGTGTAGACATTTATGGAATTGTTGAAGAACCAAAAAATTTTGATAGTTGCTTGATGGTGTTTGGTGGTGGATGAGAGACTAGGATCTAGAGAGCAATTTTTCATTTGCAGCAATTTTTCATTTGCACTTCCATTCTAGGTAAAATTCTTCACCCTCATCTAAAAACTTCAGTTGCAAGGGATAATGTCAATATCAAAGCCTAGTTGGCAAGTTGCAGATCGCTTTGCATGAGTAGGAGGTGAAAGTCGGTGGAGGTTCTATCTAGAGATATCTTAGACTGAGCAAGTCAAAATGTGATCAACTTGGAGCATAAGGATCCATGAAAGATCCGAGAAGTTCTATCGCAGGTTGTTGACATGACTTCAACCTTCTTACACTGTTGCCAGATAGAAAGTTAAGGAAATAAAGGAGGCGCTATCTTCACAATATAATTCTCTAGGGTCCATAGGATACAAGTAGTCAGCTAGTAAAATATTTCTTCTTCATCATGCAATTAATACTTGTACAACCAAGGAGTGACCCTGTAAAGATTAAATCCTCATGCAATTAAATCTTCCTGGATAAATAAAGATTAAAGAGTATAAATGAGGAGAGGTTATAGACTACTAAATTGAGTCGGTTGAACTCTTAGGCATATATAAAGCTGAGTATATTTATGGAGATGATCACTGATAAATCTAGCTGAACTGAACACATATATCATCTGCCTGACTAACCTTATGATATTAATTAAGATCACTTTTATTATTCCATACCCCTTTACCTTCCTCTCCCTCAAAAGAGCTTTTTCCATCACTTATGAAACTTTGCTTGAATTTGAAAAATCTTAATTAACAATTTAAGTAATTAAATGGTTTACGTTGATGGACAAATTCATGGTTAATTTTTCCTTTAACTATTTACTTTCAGACATATCTAGAAAACTAACTTCAAGTTATTTCTCACCACATGATTTGCAGGTTGGGACAATCCTGGATGCTAGAGATGCAAAAGAGGCAGTTCATGCTGGAGCCAAATTTCTCATGAGTCCTTGTACGGTCATGGTAGGCATAAAGAACTTTACATCTTGCAAGCTTCTTTCGTGGATATAATATTACATCTTATTACAGTTCTAGAATTATTTCTTTCTTAACTTGTTTTCTGGGTATCAAAGTTAAACTGATAATCACCAACAATTGTTTTAATCTTTTAGTTAATAAATCCTGCTGTTGTTGAATAGTTTCTTTTGGCCAGAACAGTTTTGTCCCAGGTTATGATAAAAGCGCAGAGGCAAAACTTGTTAATTTGATTTTATCGTTTCACGAAATTTGGAAACAAAATCTTGGCTTACATATCCTTGTCTTACTATTGACTGTTTCCTATCAAAAGATATATAATTGTCAACTGGATTTGATTTGATCCTATATCTGTTTGAATACTATAGTGATATGCTTGATGGGTCTGTGATACCTTTGATATGCCCTGACATGCATTATTTTTTGTTAGTTACTGCATTGAGAATTTATGTTATTCTAGGTTACTCGGACACAGCATTTTGCGTGTACGACATGTGTTGGAGAGGGATGCTCCGCAGACACGCCATGGACATGTGTGGCAAAGCAAAACCCGATTTCTCCATTACTTATACCCTCAACTAGTTTCTTTGGTAATCGGGTTCAAAACCAATCTGCAACCCTCGTGGATAAGATCATCTATGTGCTTTTGGGCACGCTCGTGCATGCTCAGGTACCCGCTTATGTGCGTGCAGCGCCATGCACACATATGTAAATGGTGGATCTGGGAGTAGAATTAACTAAGTTCTCTTTGGCCTGGCCAAAGCCAAAGAACTGATAACGTCCTACTTTACCTGGCAAAAAGCCAATGCTGTTCTGTTCCTTGGATTCCTTTTAGGCTTGCGTAGCATCTATTCTGAATACTTGTGGAAATGGTGGACTTGGGAACAAGAAGCTATATACAAGAACTGGGCTTCCTTGAGATGAAAAAGGTCGAAAATAGACCTTTGAGGTTTGAAGTTATACAGTCTTTTTCATCTCTTTTAGATGATATTGCTAAAAAGAACAGAGGAAAGATGTCTCACACTTCTTATGGAATGCATGTGATGGCTTAATTAAAAATGTATTTTTCCTTACTATCATCACATCGGTCCTATTTAATTGCACAAACAGGCCTGTAAACATACTATATCTACTGGAAATAAAGACCATAAAGAATCAATTAGTTTAGTGTTGATCAACATTTTCCGGTATACTGGTGCCTCTTGGATGTCTTTGACATACGTGGTCCCCCTTTTATCTATTTTTGTAGAATTCCTTCTTAGATTTATTTGTTACTTGCCAATTCGTCCTCTATCTCTTCTTATGTAGAATATATTCTCTCAAAAATCCATGTTTCCGTGTCTGTATGAGTGTGTGCATGCTTGTATTTGTTTTGTGTATGTATTCATGTAATATGTGTTTGTTGGGTATATAATGGTGTGCATGCATGGATGCACAGAAGTTTAAAGAATGATTATTGGAGAAAGCAGTCAATACATGTAATCTTGTCAAAGGAAGGTATTATTACTTTGTTATATTAATATTAAGTAAACTATGAAACCTTAATTTCTGACCAAATTAAACAAGTTTGGAACGCTAATGCTTCATACTCGGATGAAGATGGACATGCCAATGTGAAGAGATGTCCTGTGTATCATGTTTGGATGGCCCCTTATCAGCTAATCAACTTAAAACATCTAACCAATTGAATGATAGGGCTCCACTTGTTCATAATTAAAGGGTCATTTATCAAAATAACTATGTACAAAGTAATTGCTTAAACAATCATTCAAAAGCATAGATTGGTCATATGCCAACAAACATTCAAAAGTATAGATTGGTCGTATGCCTCATGCTTATGAAATGCTTAAGGGAAATCATGGAAAATATAGTGGGAGGAGATTAATCAGGGAAAACATTTATGCAAGTAGATCTGGGAATTGGCATTCTCATCTAATGTTGTCTGCATTGCTTAGTATTTCTACTAACACAGTTTATGTTGTGCGCTTGCACATGAAGTAGTTTGTGATCCAATGAAGTCAATTATCTACCTTGTTTTCTGTCATATATGGCGATATTTGGATCAACATTTTTGCTGCAGTGCATGCATTCTGTCCCAACTTAGATCTTCATCATATTACTCGGTATATGTGTGGAGAGGTGGCTGCCTCCCTCAAACTCGACAAACGATCGAGCTCAAAACGCCTTGTAATCAGACACCTAACAATGCTTTCCAGTGACTAATTGTGAAAGCTGCAAAAGGCTTCTCTGCTAACTGTAGCATACTTAATAACCAATCCTTTGAATTGTTTCTTTTGTGTTAAGTAAAGCGTCACAATTGACTGTTAACGCTAATGGTTCTTGCTGCAGGAAATACTTCGTGATGTTCCAGATGGTGATGTTCTTTATATTCCTGGAGTAATGACACCTACAGAAGTAAGCACTTGTCTTGTTTGGTGTGGGGGAAAATGTATGTTGGGACACTGATGCGGGAGACTATAGAGTTTGCATAATGTCTAAGAAAATTGAATCATTCCTATGATGTCTTATTGGAATATAGTACGAACTCTGAAAGAAGAATATAACACAAGGAAGTATTCTTAGTGATTAAATTAAAATGATTATCACAGATATTATCGTCAAAGCTTAAAAAAGTTCCTATTTTAGATGAACTCATATTTTGGTTTCATCTCATAATGTCTTTTGAGGGAGGAAAAGTGAGCACTTATGTGCCACTGATAATTGAAGAGGAACATATACAAGCATACCTCATGCGTGTTCGATAATAGACACTTGATAAGTGTCAGCTACTCTTTTGACATATCCTAAGATTTTCATTTATTTTTTTCTCTATTTTATGAAAACTATTTTATTCATGTATCGCATTTATGCTTAAACCTAACTCTTCTCATCCCTTTGAAAACCTTTTTATCTTTATATGGAATTATTTCATCAATCTTCACAGTTTTTGCTGGCAAGGATTATCTTTAATTTTTACAGGTATTATGTGCGACTAATGCTGGAGCAAAAATTGTTAAGGTATGCCAGTTTTGTTCTCTTTTCAGCTTTTACTTTCGGGTGATCTGAGTTTGACTAGATCAAGTTACGGCTAAAGAAGATAAACCAAAAGAACTGGAACCCTACAAATGGAAGCCTAGCTTCAGTCTCATTGTCAGTCTAGCTTATAAGTAAGGCCCATCCAAATATCACCTGGGATATAAACCTGTACTCACACACCGGAGAAGAGAACTATTCCACTATAAAATTCGATATCATGGTGTTAGTGATTTGGGGTGCATGAGTTCAGATGTGCAGATATAATACAATGTGGCCATTAAAAAAATCATATCTCATTAATAAAATGTTCATGAATTTTGTTGAGAATTTGTGTATAATTTGTTAATGAATACTCATTTGAAGAGATGTCACAGTATATCGATAAAAATGTTTGCACTAACTAATTCAAAGTATTATTCCCAAAATACCAACAAATTTACAGATTGTCTATTAAAGGTTAGTTTGCTTTCTTTTCAATATCTTTTTCAATTAAGAGAGTAAATTCGTGGACTCGAACACTGCATAATTTTTATTTGTATCATAAATGAATTATCTACTATAGACATATATTCACTTTTTATTGCAAGCTATCTGCAATAACCTTCTGAATTTCCTGTTAGCTTTCCTAATGCCTAACTTGTGACATGCAACATTCTTTTATGAATTTCAATTTTGTGACCATGGGAACAAAGAAAAGCCACTTGTTGGAAAAGAATAGGATCCAAAATGGTAGGGTTACATGGACATTTACAAAACCAATTTAAATGGAAATAATAAGTAGGATCTTGATAAGATAATTCAAGTTAATAAGTTAATACACCCAGATAATCCTGTTAACCATTTATTCAGGGAAAAAAATATTGTATAGATTCATTAGCAAGAGATTAGAACATCAACTCTAGGATTCAAGAATATAAATTTAGCTTCTACTCTCAGATGCAGAATAATTTTTAAAATATGGCAGAAGTTTTATCAGACATGTTATAATAAGTATTTTCAATTTTCAATACTTTATTGGATGTTGTAGTACATGCTATATACGTGATCCTGTCTCCTGCCTCTACCTAATGAATTATATCTGGAGACACATGCACTTAAATGTAAGCAACTTCACTACTTTCAATTATGGAACTCTCAAAGTATCTCCATATGTAATCATTGGAAAGCTCATAATCTCAACTATTTTTCTAGAAGGCATGGTCTGCAAGTTTTTTTTGCTGCCTCAATTTTAGCATTGCATGTTGAGGATTTTTTAAAACGTCCTGAACCACAGATTTCACGTCCTATTTTTCTCTGAAAGGTATAGTAAATTCCTGTGAAAAACATTTTCTGTTTTATGAAATGTCTATATCCAGTAAGTATGCACTGTACGTATATACGTATGTGTATACACACATATGTATGGTAAGATGAGATTCTTATCGTAAGTTAATTACTCAATTTCACTATCGTTCATCTTGATTTGCATCTAACATGACCTGTTTAGGAAAACATAGTTAGATATTTCTAATCAATGTATCAACTATTTGCAAAATGAAAAGCTCTATGATGTCTGTAAAATTAACACATCAAATTAGTTTGATAATATTTTAGAAGATTCAAAACTATTTAAATTTATCTGCATATAGGCCTGTTGATATTTTGAACAAGATGAACGACATCGATCATTGATTTTAAATGGCAGATTATACTAGCTCATGATAAAATTTTAGCTCACCAACTCATAATATCATTTACACATACGCACGCGCACATACACATGTACGTATGTATGTATAGATGTACACAATGCCTGCACGCATGCACACTCACATATGTAAACAAATTTAATGTGTCACAGAGTGAGGTAGTTTCTTTTATTAGGTTTATCCGGTCTCAACTCTTGGTGGTGAAAAATATATATCAGCACTCAAGAAACCCTTTTTTCATGTTCCAATGGTTGCTTCCCAAGGCATTACAATAGGTATACTTTCTTCTAATGCCTGTATCTATTTTACTTTCTTATGATTGCACACATCAACCTGCCATTATTAACTACTTTTTATCCTTTTCATTTTGTTTGTATATACCTGCTTATAGGTTTCATATCTACAATCTAAAACCAGTAGGGCCAAGGACACATCCCTTGAGAGAGCTGAATGGATGAAAAGGATTCATGTGGATGACCTAACCTAAAAATGTTGGGAAAAAAGTCTCTTTTTTTTTGCTCTGGTTGGTTGTGCGTTTGAATGAGACCTATATGCACTGTGTAATTGTGCTGACTAATACAAATGAATGCTAATGTAACGGTCAATACTCAATATACATAACTGCCAATATATGTTCTCAGAAAATGTTGCTTATATAAAGCTAATGTATATGGAAAACAAAATAAAACAATTAGCAATATTGAATCCATTCTTCACTAGCTATAAAGCGCAATAATTGCATAGATTTTATGAGAAAATGCTGATAATCAGGCTTTCACTTGTGGAAACCAAATTCTTGCGTAGGCTTGAATTCTGATTGGCAACCGCTGGAGTACTCAAGTATATGCCTCTTATTCACACTTAGCAAGAGGAAGAGAGGAACACCTAGTTTTTGCCCTTTCTTCCATCAACCGGTCATTTCTTCCTCCGATTTCCCTAATGTCTACTTGTCAAGTCAAAAAAATTTCTTGATTAATTTATCTGCATCATTAGCTCATTTCTATCATTAGATTCATTACAATTCAATTCTCTCCCTTGCAAACATACCTTTTCTAGAGAACTCTGGGAGCAACACTAAGACATTAGGCACCACTTACAAATCATGATCTAATGTTAAGATGATCCGCGGTCACCCCTCCCTCAGTGTGTCTCCTTATAGAATCTGTAATCAAAGATGGGTTAACATCAGTAAAAACAAGGTGTTATCTATTTAATATAATTTATGGATTTTTGCTATAGAATATTTTCAGTACAGAAAAGTTTCTGCAATTTAACCAATTATCTAAGAGCTTTTGCGGCAACAATGAACGAAGTGTTAGTTTAGTTGATTGAAATCCTACGTGACACACTGTCTTGGTTGTTTACAGATTCAATGAGGAGATACATTGAGGGAGGGGCAGCAGCGGTGGTATTATCTGATGCCATATTTGAGAAAGAAGCGATGAAACAAAGGAACTTTGATGCTATATGTAGACTTGCCAAGCTTGCAACTCTGCAAGGCTGTGGAGGCGGAAAATGATGCATATAAGGTATTTCATTCTCACTTCTCTACTAGATCATATAGATTGCTGTCAATACCTCAAGGGAAAAGAAAATGACAAAGGCGAAAAAGAGAGGAAAAATGCCCATCGGCTGAAGTTTTCATTAATTATTTTGGAGAAAAATAATATAATAACTCTATTTTGGTAGCATGTTTAGAATGAACCTCTTTAGAGATCAACATCATCATTCCTCTTAATCTAGGCGCCAGTATTTAGTAGAATCTGGAAGGTTTCCTTCGTTTCATAGGTTAAAGAACAATTATCAAAGCCAACTGGTGAACAAGTTGCTAGTATACTTAATGATTTCCATAGGCCTTTCACACTGATTTATATAACGCAAGTCGGAAGTAAAAAAAAACCTTGGAATCCACCGAGGGGCGCTCTTTGAATCCACAAAGAATAATCTTTGAATCCACGAAGAACTTTGAATCCATGAAGAGAATATGATTAAAAAAATATTGATAAAAAATTGTCTAATATATTTGGGATTACATGTCTCTTCTTTAATAGAAAAATAAAGTAGACTCCTAATGAAACTAGAATTACAAAGAGAGAAAGTATCAAATCTTACCCTAAAAACTTTTTATAATAGAGGGAAAAAATCATGAATCAAAATTGAATTTTTTTCTTAATCTAAATTGACTTCAACATTGAATTTATTTCCTAATCTAAATTGACTTTAATTTTATTACTAAAAATAAGTCAAAGCTGATTATTTTCGGATTTATGCCAAAAACCTGTGATACTGATGTGAATTTAGAAATCTGTCAATTTAGATGGCTTCATCTCATCAAGATAGACAATTTTTATATATAATGTGTTAGAATCTATGTTCCACATTAGGAGATATAGTCATTTTTTATGAACAAGTTAATAATTCATCCGTATCTGCATTTGACTCATGAAAATTTCACTTCTTCATGAATTTGCTCGTTATGCGTCCTACATCAATCTCCCCTTGTTGAAAGAAGCTTGACCCTGAGCTTATATTTTCTCGAATAGTAGCTTCCAAGATAAACATTTTTCTTCTTTAGCATCGGTCAACACCGTCTTGTATTTAGCATTAATCTTTTCTGATTGTTCTCTTTATCTTCTCGATCAGAACTTTTTCTGAATCAAACTTGTATATGAATCTTTCCTACATCACGTTTATGTGACCGATGGCATGCGGATCTACATATGACTTGAAAAACTCCTCCAAATCTTTTTTTTGTTGCTTTTCATATTCTTGTGCCTGAAGTTTCATCTCAATCTTATCAAAATTATTGACACTATTTATTTCAAAAGAAGATTTCTCACACACTTTATCTCCTTTTTTCTAGACCATTCACTATGAAAGTTACACATATGATTAATCGCCTCCTCTACTTTACCCCTCTCCTCTATCAAAATAGCATCAGCTGGTGTTACATTGTTCACAATAGCTTTGAAAATTTTGTGCATAACCTCAATATTCACTGACATGTCAATATCAAAAAAAATCTCAGTTACAACAGGGGCTTGCATCCCAAAAGGAATCTCAATAGGGACACTTTCTTCTTTTCCAGTTACAATCGAGGCATTAGTTTCTTCATGTTGCTTCCAAGTCTTTTGTAAAAGTCTCGTTGTCTACCACCAAAAGTTTCTTTTTCTCAATAGTCTCTATCTTAGATGACTCCTTTTCTGCAAGAGGCATAAGTACAATTTAACGTCCATCCTTTTTGAGGATATAAACATTGTCTTTGCTCCTGTGGGTGACACCGACGTCGAACTAACATGGCCTACCTAAAAATATATGATAAGCATTCATCTCGACCACAATACACTGCACCTCATCAATATAATTGTGGCCGATAGAAAAAGGCACCTGACGCACCTCATTAATTTGCACATCATTGCCCTTTCATATCCAGTCGATCTTATAGCGAGCGGGGTGTTTCTCTATTTTCAAACCCAACTTTTCCGCCATATATTCTTGTTACTGCAACTGTCAATGATAACATCACAAATCTTTTGCATTATGGTGCATCTCGTGCGGAAGATATTGTGATTTTTAGATGATTCTCCTTTTTTTATTTCTTCTTCAATGCTCTTCATAACTTTAGGGTCTTGCTTAGGGATAGATTGGGGTTGGTCAATGCCTCCATGATTATAGTTAGAGTGTGAACTCAGGGATTGATCAAGCACATAAAAATATGTTAGAAGAAAACGAGCTTTCATTAATTCCTTCATCTTCGCCCATGATCAGATTTTTTGCTTCTACTGCGGGCTCGATCCTTACATAATGATTGCCACTAAAAAGATGTTTTACCCTTAAGTCGATTGGCTACTCGTTTAACCTTCTAATTTTCTGAAATTCTCAAGTATCTAAAAATCTCTCCACCTTATCAATTCAATTAAGAAAATCGTCTACACCGAGTTTTCCATTAAAAATCAATAAATCAACCCTCATATGTTTTCAGTATCATATATATACCATCTTGTGTAGTCTCGACGATCATGATTTCGGCAAGGGGCATCATTTGTATTGATGTTGCTGATTCTTCTTGCAAAGTTCTAGCACGTCTTTGGCAACCATTAATATGATTTCAAACTCGTCCCGAATTCAGACGCTCATTGCCAGCGCAAGTCGGTCTAAATGAGTCTTAATCTGAGTTTGGTTAATAGGGACTTCGCCACTTGCATTCGGATCGGAAACAATGTTTTGATACCAATTATCGCAGCCCGAAAAATAAGAAATCTCATAATACACCAAGGGTTGGTCTCTGAATCCACAAAGAATAATCTCCGAATCCACGAAAAGAATGTAATAAAGAGGAATTTTATCGATGAAAATTTATCTAATAATTTTGGGCTTACATGTCTCTTCTTAAATAAAAAAAAAAATAGACTCCTAATGAGACTAAAATTACAAAAAAATAGAAAGTATCAAATCTTACCCTAAAAAGACTTCTTATAATAGAAGAAATAAATCACGAATCCAAATTGAATTTGTTTCCTAATCTAAATTGACTCCAATATTGAATTTGTTTCCTAATCTAAATTGACTCCAATATTGAATTTGTTTCCTAATCTAAATTGACTCCAACTTTACTACTAAAAATAAATAAAAGATGATTAGTTTCGGATTTTTTGCGAAAATCAGTGATATTGATGTGAATTCAGAAATTTGTGGCTTCGTCTTGTCAAAAATGGGCGATTTTCGTATATAATATGTTAGAATCAGTTTTTCGGATTGGGAGATATGGTCGTTTCTTTGCGGACAAGTTAATAATTCATCCATTACCGCATTTCACTTTGAAGATCTCACTTCTTCATGAATTTGCTCATTATGCGTCCTACACAAGTTAATAATTCATCCATTACCGCATTTCACTTATGAAGATCTCACTTCTTTGTGAATTTGCTCATTATGTGTCCTGCATCATTATAGCCGTCAAGTTGGGCTTGTAGCCTATTGTGAAAATTCCATCAGATCTTTCCTTACACTTCTTTGTATGTCATAGTCTGTAGGTGGAAAGCTCAGGTGATATTGATTACGATAACTCGCTCACGCATGTTTTTTCCACTATACTTAGACCCCTATAATATCTATTGTTTACATGCCTTCTAAGCTTAAAGGTGAATTTATGGCTGAACCAGAAATCCCATCTCCTGCAATAGCGAGTTTGTGTTGCTTAAGCAGCGATAGCGACATTTCTGTTTACATATTTTCTTACTTGGCTTTCAGCACATGTTTAATATGCTCCCTCTTCATCATCATCCACTTTTGCAGCTAGGTGTTCTTTGGAAACCATCAAAGAGCATTTTTCCATTATTGGCAAAATTCGAACTGGGTATAGGAGATGAGAGGTCTTTCCCCATGAGAGTTGATAAAGAAATACTATTTTGCCAGAGTCGTGGGAACTGGAATTTAATTTTCATTTTTCTTCTTCAATACCAAACATAAAGGTACGGAGTGAATATTTCAAGATTTTGAGAAGCTTACTTGTGAACAGTTTGGTATTTGATCATAGTTATTCTATTTCAAATTTTATGTCCTTATTTCTTTCGGTCTTTCGGCCTTTACATCAGCTTTAGTAGAATCTCAGTTCATGGGAGCACATCAACAGCCACTGCAGATATGGATGTGCAATTCGCGCGATGAACACCCTACCACCATGGTCGGCTAAGGATGCGAATGATAGTATCCAGCTTCCACTACATTTCATCTGTTATCTGTATGTTCTTTGATTTCCAGTCTGGTGGAAGACGTCAATAAATAATTTTTGTATAGTTATGATCTATGTTATGTTGTTAAGTATGTAACTAAAAGAATCACTTGTGGAACCAAACTGCACTCTAGTTCTATTTGGTATGGAGATCTGTAGAGTTTATCGATTTCAGATATTTTGCTTTAAAAATTGTGCGCAGGCTTCATCAGTACATGATTAGTATTCAAGGCGGCCGGTGGTTCCTGTTAAGAATCTTGAATTCTACCGAGGCTGAGCTTTCAGGTTTTGCAAGATTTGTTTTATTAGACAGATTAATATAGCTTTACTTGAAAATTTTTGATAAAAAACTTTTTATTGTTTTGCTTTCGACTGGTACCGTAGGAATGTAAATGCTCTTAGATATTTAATTTGCTGCTACTCACCTTGTTTTTCCAGATTGTCAATTTGATGGGTGCTCTGATGCTACGCGGATGGTAAATGAAATAGTCACGGTGAGAAACTTCTCAATGCATCAGATTTAATACCTTTGGATCGGTGGAATTATTTCGAAACCTTCTTGTTTGGCGATGATCCAAAATTTTCCTCACTTTGGACAAATATTTGTGGGTAAAGATCAGGGAACTCCCCTTAACTTTGGATGATTATCAGAAAATCTCCTTTTAACTTCTAAATCTAAAAACCCTACTTAAGTATAGGGATTATCACGAGAAACTTCCTATGGGGTAGCCATCAGCAGACCTCCAATTCAAAATGCCTCGTTAAATGGGGTAACATTTGTAAAGCTAAAAAAGATGGTGGTCTAGGCATCATCAATATGCAATCATCCTATGGGGTAGCCATCAGCAGACCTCCAGTTCAAAATGCCTCGTTAAATCGGGTAACATTTGTAAAGCTAAAAAAGATGGTGGTCTAGGCATCATCAATATGCAATCATTCAACCAAGCTCTCCTATCTAAATGGATTTGAAAAATCTTTGATAGAAATTCATACATTAGCAAAGTCATCTTCTCCTTATATTCAACCAACAATTCCAACCCTATTTCAAACCCTCCCAAAGGTTATGCTTCTAAACTAATCCATGACTTATACTCTATTCACCATACTTTCTTTAGTCATGTTAGATGGAATCTAGGTGATGGCAATACTTACAGATTCAGGGTGGACAAATGGTCAAGTGCCAACTCTCTCAGTAGTCTCTTCCTCAGGGCTCATCTTCTAGGCTTTTCCAACACCTATTCCACCCAATCTCAAGGTCTCATGTTTCACAACTCTTGGAGGTGACATCCTATCCTCAGAAGAGGAACTTCAGCAGAGGAAAGATCCGAGATTGCAGCGCACCACTCTCACCTTGATCTCATTAGGCCCATATCAGCTTCTGTCCAAGATAGTATCTGGTGGCCACATCGTTCATCGGGCATCTATACAGTCAAGTCCTTCCACTCTGTCCTCAATCACGGAGGTACCCTCTTTCATCTCCACAACTTCATCTGGAAATCCCCTGCCCTGCTGAAGGTCAAGGTTTTTTTCTGGATCCTTAGTAAACGAAGACTGCAAACCAAAGATATCTTGTCTAAAAAAGGGTGGACTGGTGACCTCAGTTGCCCTCTATGCAACCTGGATATAGAGTCCCATGATCATTTATTCATAATTTTCCCTTTCACTATAGCTGCATGGTCCATACTTCTCCCACAAGCAATCTTAGGTAACTGGCCTCAGGATGTGAATTCCCTGATTTCAGTTAGGGGTAACTTCCTGGATAGTAACGATCGCGGAGCCCTTTGGAGGGTCCTCCTTCCATGCTTCTGTTGGTGGATATGGAATCGTCATAACAACCTCATTTTCAATGAAGTTTTAGTTACTCCCCAACTAATAGCATCTAATGTTGCTCGATTTACCTTATTCTGGACAGGAGCATCAAGCAGCAGAAAAGCTATCAGGTTGCATAAGGCCGCAATCGAGTTGGGTTTGAAGGAACTGGCCAAAGGTGGTGCGGATAATGCAGTGGGTGACAACTTCTCGGTGGAGAACTAATTCATGCTTCAACAAATTTCAGACTCTAAGTTCTTATTCTGTGCTAACAGCCTTCTTTCATTCTTAGTTATCGCTAATTTTCACTACGTGTTATATTGGGTTTTGTTGATTTTGTTAGGTTTTATATAGCTGAAAGTTCAGCTAAGATGCAGTTGATTCTAAGTTTCTCCGAGAGGTTTGGAAGCGATGTAGTAGTTTAAGTGTTATATTGGGTATTATTTATATAATTCTTATATATCCTTAGAAGTTATTTTGTTAGATCATGCACTGTGAAGGTCAATTGCTTGGAGATATGATCTAACTTAGAAATTTCTTAAAAGTGTGCTTAATCTATAACTGGTAAATAATAACTTTGTTATAACAGGTTATTATGCATGACACCGATATGTGAGATGTGGTGGTGGGTCTCAACCACTGGGATTAGGGATTCTCTGGGTGTATGTCATAAGCACGCATTGTGATGTGTGCAGCACTAGACCGTATTTGGATTCTCTACGACGAGTCACCTAGGAGATGGAGATTTCAGATTGTTACATGATCCCTTTGACTTGATGATATTGTCATTTTTGATTTGATAATTTAGTATACTTTGATGTGATGGTTAAGCTTGTTTAGCAAGCGCTACACAACCTGAAACGTTGGGTTGCTAAATTTTATTTAGGAAAATGATGGATATCTAGATAGGATCCAGTATGCTCATTATGATGAGTTAATTTATTATACATTCCCGTGAAGTTATTAAATTCCTGCCAGCAGGTGGTTTTGAAAATATTTTTTAAAAAAATTACTTTCTTATAAAGAATAAAATATTTTGATGTTTCAAAATAATTTTTATTTATGTTCATGGGAATTGCAATTTAGGCATGAGCAAATAGATAAGTTGTCCTGCTTAAAAGAGTTGCCTAAAATAAATGATACTGGAGGAGACTGAATGTAAGATATTATTTATTAATAATTAATCCCATATTATAGAAGAGCTTTTATGAACAGTTGATCGGATAGAGATTTAATTGTTAAATTAAAATTATTAATTTGATTAATAATTGGTTCTCGATATAGGATTACACCCTAGAGCAGAAAAATAACATGATTAGCCAGTATTAGGATTAACAATACAATTAGTGGGTGTAAATATTTTAAGTCCAGCAACTTTGCTCCAACAAACGGTGCAGAGTACAATCGACACATACGGATTGATCTCATTAAATGCTACGAGGGAAAAAAACGTTGGAAGGACGGGGACAGAAAAGAAAGCGGTTGTTGCGCGCGGCCCAACTGAAGCGGGGGAAAAAAGAATTTCTAAATTGGCTAATAAATAATAGGAAGTCTGTTTTATTTTATTTTTGGTCCTTTCCTTTTTTTATTACTCCCCAAAAACTAGCCAGTCACTCTTTTCCTTTTTTTTGCCTTTTTCTTTCACCCCCCTCTCGTCGAAAATCAGAAGACTCGTTTCAATGCCGCCTCTCAAACAAAAATTAGCTAATATTATAACTCAGCAACATGCTCCGGCCGTTCAACACGACTCTCCAATTTATTTTTATTTTTATGATAATTGTCACAAATAGATAGCAAGGGAATAATAACTACGAGAATCACAGGATTGAGGGGGGAAGGCTAAGGGTCAAGATCATTTTAGTTGTGGATGAGATGAAGAAGAAAAAGTAAGACAAATAATAATTCGATGAAAATGTTTACAAACATGCCATCATAATAACAGTTAGAAGCAATGAAGAAAGCACGTAAGATGATTGAGAAAAAAAACTAACTATAATTGTGAGAGGCGATAGTTATGGATAAAAATTATGAAAATAGATGGGGTACTTCAAACAATAGTTACATTAAATCCAGCGTGGCATGCTTTTTGTATTTTACTTTCATATAGACACTTTCGATAAGACAAACCCTTGAAGTGGTAAAAATAACTCACTCACACGCTTTCCTATTTTACTTTCAAGTACTCAAACACCCCCGAAGATTTTGATAACATGTGGCTTAGGCGCATATATGGCTTAAAACTGTTAGGACTGTGTCCATGTAATCGACTTAGTTTGATCTGTTTTGGACTCAATCTTAGTTATTCATTGTTAAGGGACATATAGGCTCTTTGAGGAAGAGCGAGTGAGCTAAGGTTTCAATTTGGATAAATTAAAGGATCTTGCTCAAACTTTTCCAAAAGCATCATGGACATCGTTATTCATCATCTGATCATCTAACGCTCAAGGAGTGCTGCACTTGGCTTCATCATCATCGTCATTCTTTCAGATTTACGATTCAATCTATCTGAGAATAATCACAATAAAAAAGGGCTATATGATTTTTCTATATTGCACTTAATTATTAATTATCTTTTAGTTTAAAGTTGTTTTTACAGCATACTTAAGTCGAGGTGAATTGAGGGCATATGGCGTACTCAAGTCAGGGTTGAATCGAGGAATTGGTCACTAGTTAGGGCTAGGGATACCCGTGTACGAAGAGTATAAGTTAGATGACTAGTTTGGGGGCAAAACATGTGTGTTCTTTGTTAATCATTGCTTATCTCCGAACTTATGTAATTAAAATAAAAGATGTAGTATTTAAAATACATTTTCAAAAAGGAAATTTGTGTCTGGGAGTCAAATTGAGAACTAGTATGTGATCAAGCTCATGACCAAAGTGAAATGTGTCTAGCCTCCTTTTCCAACTTTTCTTCCTTCCACTCTCTTTTTTCTATCTTACCCCTAAAATATCTTCTTCTTCTTCTTCCTCTTCTTCCCCTTCCCTCATGTTAATATTTTTTTAATTTCCATCCCCGCCCTCATCTCTCCTCCCTCCTCCTATCTTTTCCACACCAACTTCGTTCTCCTGGCAATTAAGCCTAACACTTAACTGTGAAACTTAATGCCTAACAGTTAGCTTCAACGCCTAATGGTTAGCTTAATACTAAAGCTTTAATTGTTAATTAGACATCACATGTTAACTTTAAAATGTCTGCTAACTTTAGAACGCTAGATTTAAGTTTAACCGTGAAGTATTAAGTTAATGGTTATAGGTATTAACTTTAAATATTAAGTGTTAAGTTGAATTGTTAGCTATTAACTTTGATTATTAAATATTAACTTTGGCATTACTTTATGAGACGGTCCGTTTTAAGCCAAATAAGACGGGCTTTGGGTGAAGCGACATCGGTTATGAAAAGAGGAGAAGAGATAGTTTAATAAAGAGGAAAATTGGTGACGGAGTAGCCATGGCGGTGTAAAAAGATAATGGTTGAAGAGAATGAGAAGAAAAAGAAAATATTTTTCATAGGGTTCATGAAAAAAAAAAGAGATGAGAGATTGAACATGGGGGTAGTTTGAGAATAAAGAAAAGTTATTTTCTCTCTGCTTACTTGACAACATAAAAATGAGTTTTCTTTTAACCCTCCCCGGTGAACACCCATAGTAATTTAATCTTTGAAATACCCGAGATCGTGTGTTGGGGTTGCCTTAGCCATGCCTGAGATTTGATACCCATAGTCCGAAGGATCGTGGGGAAGTTCCCTCGTCAATTGAAAAAAGAGTTTTTCACATGAGAATATGGGTTAGAGGGTGAAAATATACGGAGAAAAGTAAAAAAAGGATGCTGCACAAGAGATTTCTTAAAAAGGGACCTAGACAAAAAAAAAAATCCTTTTTGAAAAGGGAGAACATCAAACACAAATTAAAAAAAACAAAATTGTTTTTTAACCATTACTTTCAGAGCATTAGTTATTTAGTTGGAAAACACAATAATTAAAGAGAGAGAGATCTAACACGCACATGAGAATCAACAAGGTACTAGACTACTTGTCTTTTAGCAGATTAATAAAAGAGAAGTACTTTTCATTTGTGAAAGCTTGACATGGATTGCTGTCAAACCTCATCAAGCAAGAAAACAAGGCTTACCTAAGAAAATCTCATATAAAGTATAAAGGCTTGTTTGGTTGTTTTCCTTCTTTCAAAAATAATTTTCCTTTAGTTTTTTGTGTTTCTTTCGCTTTCATGGAAAATATGTTTTATGTTTATTTTACCAAAAAATATGGGGTAAAAGTAATTTTCATCACCTTTTTAGTTCGGTTCAATTTGAAAAAGGAGAAAGTATTTGATGTGTGAATAGATTTCCTCATTTTCTAGTGTTTGGTTCAAACTAAAAAAAGAAGCAACCATGATTGTGATCACCACGGTGTGCTTATCACCCATATAGGATAAAATTATTACCAACATAGATTAAGCGGTGGACATACACACTATTTGAGGGATTAATTTCAAAATATGAACATTTGAGGAACTAAATTTAAATTTAAGATAGTAATTGCAAGATGTTTAAAGAGAGGGACTAATTTTAAAATATGAACATTTGAGGGGGGAATTCAAAATCTTTAAAGATTTGAGGAACTAAATTTAAATTTAAGATAGTAATTTGCAAGATGTTTAAAGAGAGGGACTAATTTTAAAATATGAATATTTAATGGACTAGTTTCAAAATCTTTAAAGATTTAAGGAACCAATACCTGATTTGTTGTAGTAATTCGCAAGGTGTTTAAAAGTTGGGAGATTAACTTTAAAATGATTGCATGGGCCCCAAAGCCTAAACAAAGGCCCACCTACTTCTATTCTCCCCTTCTTTGGTTTCTTTCCCCCTTGTTTTAGGGTTTTTTGCATTCCAATTTTCCACAGAGAGAGAGAGGCATGGAGGTGGGAGAATGAGGAGGGAAGAGGAAATGAGACGTAACCCTAATCTTCCCCCCTATTTCTCCCTGTGATCATGGGCAGACACGGGTAAATTTTTTATTCAATTTTTACATGTTGATGTCCTGGGATTCACAACGAGATTAGAAGATAATTCCAAATTAGCAACGTGCTTGGGGTCGATATGAACAATGTGGGTTCCATCATCTCCTGAGATGGTTAATCCTCTATCTAGGATAAGAGAACTGCAAAAATAAGCACGTTAGAGGATCAGAGTTAGGTTCTCCGGTGATTCGTCCGACGATCAAGTTAGTATAGAGCTTGAGTAGGGAGCCAATAGACTGAATAAGTTCTGAGTATGCAAATGATGAAATTAGTTAACTGGAAATAGCGTAGCTATGGCCCCGAGGGGAGCTCTTCTAAGGATCCTCCTACAAGTAGGAGATGAGCTCATATATATACTCAGCTGAGAGATGTAGAGGCGTAACTCTAGCCGAATCCAAGCAGACAGCTGAATCAGTAGATAGCTTCAACAAATGTCAACTGCAGATGCAATTTGTCATCATTGATTTAATGTGATGGTGATTGTGGAGGTAGGGAGGGTGATGATGGACATCTGTCAACGTGGATTTCAAGAACAAATTGCCTTTTGATCTGGCCCTATGAGCGGGACGATGAGTACCGTCTTTTTTATCGGCCTTGTAAGTTGACTACCTGGCTCTGAGTGAATGAGGGTGGTCGACTTGAATGATGAGGTCAGGTGATGCGGCATAAACATATACCCAAAAATTGTAAGTACACAATCAATCAAGTTATAGTATAAAGAGTTATCGATCCCACGAGGAAGATGTATTGTAGGCGAAAATTAGAATCGGATCTTATGTTGTATGTGTAACAATTAGGAGTGATAAAAATTGTGGTTGTGGAGAGATATGAGGAATGATTATTGTGAATATATGCAAGTGACAATAAATTGAATTTTAGAGGAGAGAAGAAAGAATCAAAGAATAAAATAAAAAGCAAGAAAGAGAAAAATTAAGAAAACAAAAGATGGAGGGTTCAATTACTTGATATTTTACATTATATAGTCTTATTCAAAAGTTAACAATTACTCAATTATATTTAAGAAGGACTAGGTAAATGTTAACAGTCAGTCAACTATAGTTTACATATATTAGGTAAAACATAATAGTTAATCTACAAAACTTAACATTTAAAAGAATAAAGATAATAGTTACTCAATTATACTTATATGGAACAATTAAACATTAACAGTTAATCGACTATAGTTCACAATGCACAGTTAATTAACAAAACTTAACATTTAAAAAAAAAGTTAACACTTACTCCACTATACTTAACATAGAACAAGTAAACGTTTACAGTTAATTTGCTATAGTTCACCTGTATTAGGTAAAACTTAATAATTAATATACTAAATATTTATACATCCATTATTTTATATGAATATTTTTGTATGTAGGTTTTTATTTCTCAATTATCAATGCATCATGTACAAACTACATATAATTTTTAAGCCAACAAAAAATAGCCTATGTATACTAAAATTTTAAACAAAGATTAATCCACTCAACATCTCGGCTAGATATACAAGTAGATACAACCGCCTCTCACTCTAGGAACATCTCAGCTAGATATACACGTAGACCGGTTGCTTCCAATGAATAATGTATAATCACACAGTCTTTTTCCATGGGGCTTGAAGACAGGATGAATTTTTTATAAATTTCTTCGGGCGAGAAATTAGGGGGAAACTCCAACATAGTGGAGATTGGAGGGAGTCGAATTTGGGATTGAATGATAGGATTGAGCAGTATCATCTCCAATCAGTCGTTGATGGTGCCTAACCAACCATCGGTGGAGCCCATGCAGAGTCGGCGACGAACTGGAGGATCGTCGGTAAGGAAGGAGGATGAGGGAGGAGAGAATGAGAAAGGAGAAGGAGACAAGGAAGAGGATGGCTGATGGAGCTCATGCAGAGTCGGCGACGAACTGGAGGATCGCCAGGGAGGAAGGAGGAAGGAGGATGAGGAAGGAGAATGAGAAGGAGAAGAGGCGTAAAATTGGGTTTTAAGGTCAAATATGGGCTAATCATGAGCTGGAGAGACTAGGCCATATTTTTTAAAATTTTGGGGGCTGCAGCACATTGCAAAAAGTATGTGGGGCTGGAGCACATTAAGTTTTGAAAATTGGGGCCTTAACACAATTTTTCTAATTTTCAAATTTCAAACCTATAAACACACTGAAAACCTACAAATAACACAAACAACTCCTAAAAAATTATGAAATTTGTAATAAGCATTCTAAACTTTTTACAAATTATAAAATAAAACCCTTAAAATTGTAAATTTATAAAAAAACTTAATAATTTCTAACCCAACAGTACATTAAAAAAAATAAAAATTACAAATATCTCCTACATAATTTATAATTTATTTAAAAACATCCTTAAAGTTTTAAAAATTACAAAAAACACTCAAAATTCAATTATAAAAAACACCCTGGGAATTTTAAACTCATTAGTAAATTGAAAATATAGGAATTATAAATAGTCTATAAACAATTTATAATCTGTAGAAAAGACCAATAAGTTTAAAAAATTACAAAAAAAACCCTGAAGTTCATAATTTATAAAAAAACACCATAAGAATTTCTAACCTATAGACACTAAAATAAATATACAAAATTGCTAATAACCCCTAAAAAATTAAAATTTTGTAAAAAATATCATACTCCCTTTAAAAGTATAGTTTTATGAAAAATATTTCATGGTCAATATTACCCATAAAATTTTTTTTAGAGAGAACATAACTAACTAAAAATCTATTAAATTTTAAATTTATAAAAAAACATCCTTAAAGTTTTGTACATTACAAATTACCCCTCCAAAGTTTAAAAATTTTTAATAATTTTTTGTAATTCCTTGATGTCAATATAATGTCTAATAGTTTTGTGTATTTGTAAATTACAAAATTTTAGGATTTTTATTTTATAATTTTTAAAACTTTTGAGGGTGTTTCTTTTGTAGTTTTTTAAATTTTTATTGTATTTTTAGTGTAATACATATATACATCAATTAATAATGATATTTAAGGTAAGTAGTTCTTAAGATGCATTAGGTCATAGCTAAGTGTGTACATCACAATTCCTAGATAGTATAGTTCATATATACAAAAATTTCAGACAATCTATATAGTTGTTAAAATGATTTTGACTTTAATGTATTATTTTTATCAATTAAAATTTAATGTGAACCCATCATATAATTTTGATTTTGGTCATCATAATTTTAATACGTTTGATCGATTGACTATATAGGTATATAGACCATAGATTACTTTACTTTCTCACATGAGCTAATATTTGGCGTTTAATAATCTAAATTATTACTTTTAAATGTAATATGAAGAGGAGCTCTAATAACATTTATTTATTTACTTATAGGATAATATAATCTCAATTTCTTTTTTTGCTTGAGATTTATTCTATAGTTACGCGCATCAAAGTAGTAACGAAAATAATAATTATTTATGCTTAAATTAGGATGATTGTAGTTTGTCACTCACTATGAAACTTTTATGAAGATATATGTCTTATTTTCTATAGCTATCCGCACTGCGCATGTATATTTTATAAGTTAGTTGTTAATTTGACATATGAAATTACTTTTCCTTCGTAGTAATTTCTTCTTTGACTTTTTGATAGTGTAATCACTATATCACCATTCTTGCGTAAAAATGTCTCACTCCAAATGGCTTCAAGCCAATGTTTGAGTTGAACTAAAGTATATACTATTGATACTATGTGTACATATTTTTTTAGAAAATCATGTATACTTTTTAAACAGAAGAGAATATTCTAACATCTGATATTATAAAAACTAAATATAGCCAACTGAGTGATAATCACTTTGTTTGGTGGAAAATTTGTAGTAAAAAGAAATGAAGAAAAATTGATCTGTATTCCTTTAATCTCAATTACAATTGGATTTTCTGATTACAAAAGAGAGGAGAATGATCTAGATTCTCCCCTTTGTTTAATTCTGGGTTCTTCACGGTGGCGATGGAGTGCCTCCCTCGAATGCTCGCGTCGAGTTTGCTCTCCGTTGACGATCCGACGTCTTATTTCACTGGAATGTGGTCTTCTCCTCACGATTTGACGTTGTGGAGAACTTGCAAAGCAAGTTTTAGAACTCTTGATGAGTTGATAACTCTGAACGTGTTTGAAACTCTAATAAAGAGTTGATTTAACCGAAAGTTTGGTTTGATAAGCTAAGACCGAAGGCATCAAGGACTTCGTTGCTGCAGAAAGCTCCAAGATGCCAGATCGAGGATCCCCAAAAAGTCTGCCAAAGATCTCCTTCCCGCTGCTAAGTCTAAGATCCAAAAAGCCAGCCGCAAGATCAATCTGAACCTCCTCCGATCCAGCCTGAACTCAATTGAGTTTCCCACTATTTATAGGGGATTAAGGGGTATAACCGTCTCCTTAATTCGCTCCTAAGTGGGGCTGAATGGGGTGTAACCGCCCCCTTAAACAGCTCCCCAAATCGTGGGCAAAACGGTTTAGAAACCGTTCAGTTCGTGCTTTGAACGAATCAAACGCTGAAAAATAGCGTTCAGGGCCTGAACTCTGCGTTTTTAGACTAAAAACGCAGAGTTGGGCCTATTTTGGTGGCTGAACGCACAGGTCACGCTACGTTGTAAATCTGAAACGCAGAGTTGGGACGCAAAGATAAACTCTGTATTTTGGACCTGAGACGTAGAGTTGGGACGTAGAGATGAACTCTGCGTTTTGGCATCTGAGACGCAGAGATGAATTCTGCGTTTTGGACTCTGGCACGCAGAGTTGTGCTCTGCATGAATTCTGTATTTTGAACTTGGGGCGCAGAGTTGGGCTCTCTGCGAACTTTGCGTTTTGAGTCCACGACCTCTGCGTTTTGAGTTTGGAACGCAACCACGACCTCTGCGTTTTGAGTTTGGAACGTAGGCACGACCTCTGCGTTTTGAATCTCAAATGCGATCACGACCTTTGCGTTTTGAGTTTAGAACGTGGGCATGACCTCTGCGTTTTGAATCTTGGATGCAAAGGTGAGCCTCAAGCGGGCTCGATGAGCTTCAGGCTAAGTCCAATGTTCAGGCGAAGTGTAGTCTCGCAGACGGACTTCAGAACATAACTTGCTACGAAGAACATGTCATAACTTTCAAACCGTAAGTCGGAATAGGACAAATTATATATGAAAATCTGCGATCTCGACGAGACGGAGCCGACCAAACCCATCCCATAGGGTTCGGTTTGCTTCCTCCGTTTCGCCAAATTCCTTCCGGTTTGAGAGATATCTGCGTTTTAATATGAAGAGGCCGTTAATTTGTAGTCTCTTTTGCTAGAACGTTGCAAAGACAGTCATCTTGTAATCTTCGTTTTGGCTCCTTGAAAATATGAGAGTCGTCAGATTGTAACTCCCGATGTTGATTGTGAAGGCTGTTGAATTAGAGCTTTTATTAGTTGTTGTGAAGGTCGTCAGATTGTAACCTTCTACGTGAAAGTCTTCAAATTGTAGTCTTCTGGAAGTCGTCAAATTGTAACTTCTATCATCGGTGTTTGATGGGGATCAACTATCTGTTGTGATTTTTAGATAGCCTACTGTTCGCGGGAAAATTCGTTGCTTTCTTCATTGATATCATTGCCATCTTAGTTAACAACTTTATGCGTTACAAAGATCCGGTCTTTTTATAGGATCCGGTTACAATGAAAATCAAAAATAAGAAAAAGAAAGATTACAAATTTTATCCTTGTTTGTCGAACGAATCGCGAGCTCCTGTTTTGCGGTCACTCGCTTTGTGGGTTCTTTGCCTGCGCCGGGGTTAATCCGTGGACCACCGCGTGATCTCGATCCGGTCGGATCTACACGATATGACGGGTACTATTCCACCAAGGGAATAATAGCCGGGAGGGATTGTTTCACTAAGGAAACAACCGCTCGATGCTCGGGATCTAAGAACCAAGCTTAGATCCGGAGTGTGATCGTGTAGATCTCAGATCCGATTCCCTCGAACTCCTGCCTTATTTGACGTTGACGATCGCCGGGCACCGGATCTGGAAGTCCAAACCTTCAAGCCTTCAAAGTTGAGATCTTTTTTTTTTAGATCTGAGTCTTCAATCCAGCAGTGCTTCGCCTCCTCCAAAATCCAACCTTTGAAAATGAAGAACCCCTCCTCTATTTATAGCCTCTCTTCACTGTGCCCGTGTGCACGTGAGGGGGGGAAGGGGAAACCACCGGCCACCTTGGGGTGGCTCGGCTCATGCTGAGCCACCCCAAGGTGGCTCGGCTTTGGCCGAGCCACCCTGAGGTGGCTCGGCCTTGGCCGAGCCACCCTAGGGTGGCTCGGCTTGGGCCAAGCCACCCCGGGTTTGGCTCGGTTTTGGCCGAGTTCCCGGGTGTTGTCCGTTTCGTCGTTTTCCGGTATTTTCGGTTCTCCGTTGTTCGGATTTGATTCGGTTTGTGGTTGACTTGGTTTGGAATCGATTTATTGACTTGATTCCAAATATGGCAGTTAATCCGCTTCTGAGTTCGAGTCCGAAACCGATCTCATCCGAGTTCGCTCTTGTTTAGATGACTCGTTGACTCCTCGAACCGTTGGATTGATTCCGCACGCGATTGACATTGTTTGCGTACAATTTGTTGACCTTGTCGCTTCGTCACTCGATGGTTCGTTGATTTGTCGAATCACCGTGTCGAGCTGTGTTGTGGGACCTATAGGCAATTTTATACACCTACACCTACACACTTACATCGAAAAGCGTGAATAATAAGATAAAGAGGAAATGTAAGACATTGCCAACAATACTACTAATAGCAAATTACAATGTAAAGTTAACAAATTTTAGTGTAATGACCGTGAATTTTGATACTAGTTAAAATAATTTTTTAGTATTTTAAAATATTTAATTATTATTTATAAACGAGTATTTGTATTTTTCTCTATTTTCTACAATTTTCTATGTTTTAAAAATCTGATTATATATTTATTTAAATGATTTTGATATTTATAAATTTATTTTGTGTGGTAAAAATTTCTGGAATTAATTTATTATGTTATCAGTACTATTACGTATTATTTTAAATAATATGTTGTATTATTAATATTATTACGTATTAATTCGTATAATACTTTGTATTATTAATTACTTATTATTTGTATAAATTATTGTATTATTTCTACTGTTACATATTATCTGTAGTATTAGTATAACTTGTATGTTTTACTGTGTATATAATTATTCTATAATTATTTGATTTTAAATATAAGTAAATATATTTTTATTATTATTTATTCTTGTTTAATTATACAATATGGGTATTTTTGACTATTTCGTATCAATTGTTATAATAGCACAACATGTACGTTTTTAATTGTAGATAATTATTATGTAATTAGTATAATTTTTAAGTACCCAAAAATATTTATTTTAATTATTTTTGGTTAAATTCCCTAACCCTAACCCTATATAATATATATATTATTTAACGTTTTTATCTCTCTCTCTCCTATTTCTTCTTCCCCAAACCCGCCGCCATACATCTTCGTTCTCCTCCCTCTCTCTCTCGTTTTCCCCCAGCCACTCGAACCCATCTCCTCCCTCGTGGTCAGCCTCCGACCACTCCCCTCCCTGACCACCGTGCCCACCGCCCCATCTCGCCGTCGACCACCTCCACAAACCCGCGCCCAGATCCAGCGCCTCCCCTCACCAAGCTCGAACTCCACCAACGCTGGCCACCGCCTCCCCCTTCCCTTGGCCACTCACTCATCGCCGACGAGCATCCACGACCTCCTAGAGCCGCCCTCGTCTCCTCTCCAGTCCTCCACGCTGTTGAGCCTAAGCCGAAGCCCCCAACCAAGCTCCGACGAACCCAAGCCTCCTCATCCAGCCGACCACCACTTGCACCACCTCGAGACCCGCTGTCCTCCTCCGACGCCTCCAGCAGTTCCCCTCCATCTCCCCAGCTTCGCCACTAAACCCGACAGCCACCCGACCCACCGCCGGAGCCGCTGCCGCCCTGAGCTCCACCCGGCAACACTACCCCGCTGTTCGACCCCCTGTAGCAGCCCCCTCTTCCTCTAAACAGCCCATGATCCGCGTCGCCACCTCCCGCTCGAACCCCGAGCTTCCGACGATGCCACCGTGTCGTGCTCAGTCCCTGTCCGCCCCTTCATCGCCGACGAGCGTCGCCGAGATCCCCACATCGTAGTCGTGCTCCAACCCGCGTCGTCAACGTCGATCCGTTCGATGAAAACCCCGAGGCAAGATCCCGCTCCTTTTGAATCGTCAATTCATATTTATATCTGTCGTTAATTAGTTGCATAGATTAGATTTACAATTGTTATTATCTGCGTGGGTTTGATGAATAATATTAATTTAAATCATAGTTATGTGATAAATAGTATTTTCGAAAAAATGATAATGAAGTGAAAGAAATTATTTCGATAACGGAATCATTTTGGAGAATTTATAATATTTAAAAAGGATTTATTTTGAGAAAAAGAATATTTTAGAATAATAATTGATGAGAAATAATTTTGAAGAATTTATTCTAGGAAAGAGAATATTTTGGATTATTATAATGAGAAATAATTTTTAAAAGAAATTATTTTGGGAAAAGAATTATTTTCTGAAGTACGTAGTTGCTATTCATGATTACATTCATGTTTGTGAATATTTTACTGTATTCGACATGTCATGATGTGGTTACGTGAAATTAATGTTATTATTATCTCGTTGTTGTGTTTGAGAACCGTTAGTAGTTCATATCCTTAGTTGCCTCGCGTGTCGTGTACAAGACCTAGATACCAGTGTATTGTTGTCTTAGAAAAGCAAGATGAGTTGGGGTGGGAAAGTCTATGTTTATATAATCGGATAAGACTGTTGATATATCTTTCAGGTTCATACCAGTGGATCGGTGTCGCCACTGGGTTGGTTGGTTTGGTAAGTCACAGTGGATCGGTGTCGCCACTGGGATTTATTGATTTGTTGAGTCACAGTGGATCAGTGTCGCCACTGGGGGCTGATTGGTTGGATCAAAGTAGATCGGTGTCGCTGCTTTGGTTCATGAATTTATTGGTTAGATCAAAGTAGATCGGTGTCGCTACTTTGGTTCTTGAATGTATTTTGATGCACGTGGGGGATATGCGAACAGTCAGTTATCCGGTAATATGAGCATTGACTCTAGTGAGATGTGAACCAGTGAGTTGTGATAGGATGACTAGTTGTGTTCTTTCCATACCTAGATTAGGATTAATATTTAATTATCTATAATTTGAGACATATGATATATACATGAGGGTTTCCTTGTTTGGATTATTTCGCTCGACGTACTACGTCTCGAGTTGTAGATTTTTAAGTATTAATTCTATTTAGGGGTATGTCCTTGTTACGCGGATGATTATGAATTCTTATGATCGGTATACTCTAGTGATGGATTGTATCTAGCTTGTTAGTATATCAGTTGCATACTTCTATTGTTACTACTATCATCACATGTTTCTATTTATGTTATCGCTTTGGTCACTCTTCTATTATTATTACTATGTTGCATCTGTTATTGCATTGGTCATTCGACCGTTCCTATTTTCTTTGTGGGGTCGGGTCTTGCCGTGCACCATGCACCTGACGTACACCTGTTTTTTCTGGTGTACGTCAGACTTAGGAGAAGAGCAGGTTCAGCAGGAGCCAGATGATTCTCAATAGGATTGCCTTGAAGACGGTGTAGCAGAAGAAGCTGAAGCTTAGTTATTAGTCATCCGTTTTCTTTTGTACGATCTTCCATTTCTAATTGATCAGTGTATTTTGTATCTCTTCAGTATTCATTCATTCAGATTAGTATAAGGGCGTGTTTGACCCGTATTTTATGTCTGGGATGATATTCATTTGTGATATGTATTATTTTATTCTGGGTTGTCTTTATATTCTTGCTATTATGATCGGGGACCTGTGACTTCGCTTTGTTTTATTTCCAGACGCTTAGCGTATTAGATTGAGAAGAAGAGGTCTAGCACTTATCTCTCCTCAGTCTAATACGTCGCGGGCTTGTTCACGTTCCGATTCCCTGGTATTTTGGGAAGCGGGGCGTGACATTTAGTAAGAAAATAAATCAAATATACTTAAGCATGGTGTTTAACCACGTATATTGTACGTGCATAACACCTAGTGTGTGTGTGTATAAGTTTTGAAATGAGAGTAATTAGTATATAGCCAAAAGAACTGCCCCATATATGACATTTCAAAATTTGGGAAAATTGTGTCCAGGCCCCAAAAGTGGGAACTTCATGTGACAAGCCCCCTCGTATTTCGACCCATGTGTATTTGCCCCAAATACGCACAGTATTTGTTATGGGACCCCTAACTACTCTTTTTCAGAAAAACAAAGGCGGAAGTTACGCTCTTGCCCTTCTGATGGGACTGAACTCGGTTAACGTGCCCTATCCTTATTCAAGTACTCTCTCTCTCTCTCTCTCTCTCTCTCTCTCTCTCTCTTCCACCTCTTCGTTGTCTCAGAAACTCGAGATTGTGTCCAATTTCTCACCGCCGTTCAACAGTTTTAGGGTTTTTGTCTGAATCATGTCGTCCAGGGAAGGATCATTTTTCGATTTCGAGGTCGTCCACGGACGTGCGTCGAAGGGCCAAGACGTATCGTCTGGGCTTGAAAGCGCGGAGGAGGCGACGTAAACCCTAATGGAGATGCAAAAGGAGGCGATAGCACGTCGAGACAGCAAAAGACGACCCTCGACGGCCGAGCGTACCATCCAACCCTCCCCCGAAAAACAGTATGTTCTATGTTATCGAGAATCTGGGAAATCGACCTAATTTTGCGTAAATTCAGTTCATCTAAAAAATACCAGTTGTAGATGAGTACACATGATGTAAGTGCTGGATTGATTCTAATGTTAGTTCTAGATTGATTCCAATGTTAGTTCTAGGTTGAATCAAATGTTAGTTCTAGGTTGATTCAAATGTTAGTTCTAGATGATTCCAATGTTCGTTCTAGATTGATTCCAATGTTAGTTCTAGATGATTCCAATGTTAGTACATTGACTTCAATGTTAGTTCTAGGACGGAGATGTAAATGTAGATTTTGTTAGTTCTAATATTAGTCTGTTAGTTCTATTGATCCTACAAATTCGAATTGTTTTTACAGGGAAAATGTTACACCTACAGGTGCGGCCGAGTCACGAAGGCTGACCGCCAACCTTGGGGCCTATTGGAAGTTCATGAAGAAAATAGCCTCGAAGATCAATCAGTATCATAGGGATGCCTACCGCGGTTCTGTGTTTGAGCACTATATTGTATTCGGTACTCCTGCTCCCGATCTGCCCACTCTGGAATTGCTGCTGCGCTATTATGACGGAGACAAGAGCACATTTTCCATACCGGATTCAAATAGCGGGGCTGTTAGAAAGGTAAAATTTGATCTGCAATGGGTCCACAACCACACTCATTTTCCTATTCATGGTGAAGTTGTAAGTAACAATCGGGACTCAAACAGCGGAATATGGATGAAATACTTTGCAAATCTTTACATTTCTGAAGAAGGCAAGAGGTTGAAAAAACCAGAAACCTCCCAGCGCAAACACCTCGAAGGGCATCTGGAACGGTTAGTAGAATCAACAGAAACGGGGGATATCCAGGAATTTGTTTTGCTACAAATCCTGTACCAATGCTCTATGATATGGAGCCCCAGAGCAGGGGAAGGTATCCCTAGACCCGTACTCAGATATCTAGATAGCATTGAGAGGGTCAAGTCTGTTGCATGGGCCCGGTTGTTTTATGATGAAATTATCAGGGGCATTGGTGTTGCGCTGGAGGGAAAGAAGGAGCGAAAGAAGGCATATGTCCCAGGTTGCATGACACTACTATGTGTAAGTTTCATAATTTTACCTATATTATTTCATTCTAGTTCTGTCTTATTCCTAGCTTGTTGTAAATTAGGTTATGTTATTTCTATCTTATTTTATGTTAGTTCTACTATACAACACGTTATTTATGTTGTACAACATGTTATTCTACAACATGTTAGTTCTATTGACTGTTTTGTTAGTTCTATTGACTGTTTTGTTAGTTCTATTAACTGTTTTGTTAGTTCTAATGACTGTTTTGTTAGTTCTAATGACTGTTTTGTTAGTTCTATTGACTGTTTTGTTAGTTCTAATGAGAGTTAGTTCTGATAGGTACCATGTTAGATCTATTTGCTGTTCTGATGAGAGTTATTTCTGTACAGTGTCATGCTAGCTCTAATGTGTAGCATGTTAGTTCTATTTGTTTACGTGTTAGTTCTAATGTTAGTTCTAATGTGCAGCATGTTGGTTCTAAGTGACTGTTTTGTTAGTTCTATTGTCTGTTTTGTTAGTTCTGATGCTCAGTGTGTTAGTTCTGTTAATTCTTTTGTTAGTTCTATTAACGCTCTTGTTAGTTCTAAAGAGAGTTAGTTCTGATAGGTACCATGTTAGATCTATTTGCTGTTCTGATTAGTGTTAGTTCTGTACAGTGTCATACTAGGTCTAATGTGTAGCATGTTAGTTCTGAAGCATATTTCAGTTGTGTGAGTTCTAAATTATGCCTTGCTATTCTAGTATATACCATGTTAGTATGTTAGTTCTAAAACTGTTCTATTATTAACTTAAATGCGAAATATATTTGCTACAGCTATGGTTCTACGAGATGACCGGCATTAAAAAATATGGTCTCGTAGATAGCTCCAGACCCCCAATGACAAATTGGGCACCGGATAGCATGAAAGTCCCATCTATGAAGGTGGTGACTATTACGGAGAAGGCTAAGGCAGCGTCAATAGCATTTGTCCACAGGCAAATTGAGGAAGTGTCTCCTCCTCTAGTTGAGCAGGTGTTCCCCGCTGCACAGAGGAGAAAAGTTGTGCATCATAAGCGCAAGACAAAGAGGAGGAAGGCTAGCCAGGAGAAAACGCCTGGGAACTTCTCTGTAGGCTACGTACGTATCCCCTTATGTTAAGTCTTACTCATTTTACAATAACTAAAAACAATATCCTAATTATAATCTCTTATTAATATCAGACCATGGCAAAGCATATGGACGTTTTTGACAATGAGGAGGAGATCAAATGTCTTCCCATAGATCAGCAACTTACATTGTGGAGAAATTCTGCTAAATTTCTCAAAAGATTGCTGGATGACACAAAGCAGACCAAAGAATTTATGATTGAGATCAACAGGCTGAACAGGATAATTGAAGATTTGAGAAGACATGATAAGATTGCAAATGGAAAAAGGAAGAAGCGGCGGGTAAATCAAGAGGAACAGAGGTCTAAACCGAGCAGTGTATATAGTGAAGACCCAAACACGCAGCTTAATGTACATAAGAATGTAGAAGAGGATGTTAAGCATCCTGTTGACGTTGTTCAAAGAGAGGAGGAGGATATTGTAGAAGAGTGTAATGAAGAGGAGCATATTGCAAACGAGGTTGATGTAGATATCAAAGTTTTGCAGAAGAACCTACTGATTTTGCAGATAAGGAGGAGGATATTGTAGATAAGGGGGAAGAGGCTTCTGATAAGTTGGGTGATTTGCTGGTTGATTTAAATGTAGATAGTAAGGTTGATGCGAAAGAAGATAGTGAGGCTAAGGAACATGTACATATGAAAGAGGAACATGAGAATAGGGACGACGATCATGTTGAACATGCACAGGTTATTGTAGATAGCACATTAACGGATGAGAGTCATGTTGCTTCAAAGGAAGCAAGTGAGGATTTACATCTTGTGAATATTACGCACGACGTTGACAAAAATGTAGAAGTGCTAACTGGTAATGTCGAAGAGAAAGCAATGGGTAGCCCAAAGCCACGAAGGGTAAGCAAGAGATCTAAATGGCGGAGGACCCCATATACTGAAGGAAAAAAGAAAGAAAAAGCAAATGACGACTATAGATATTATTTCAAGTCCTGAAAAGGGGCAAAAAGTTGACACGATTATTTAATTTTTTTCGGATAATCAAATCGGCAACTGGGATGTGATGAGTTTGAAGCCAATGACTCGTGAAGAGGTAGCTCTATTGGCAGAGCTGAATACAGATATTACAGACTCGTCTTTGTTTAACATCCGCATTATCGATAGCACGGGTGCTTTCGTACATAATTTTACTATATCACCTCTAGCAGCATCCAGACTCAACAAACTTGAAAATGATTTCTTATCCAAATTCTGCTCTCAGAAGATACACATGTATGATTTAGTTGACTATTTTTATTCTTATTTGTCAAGTATTAGTTCTAATTGCAGTTAGTTCTGCGTTTCAGGAGATATAAGGTTATTGAAACGTCGAATAGCAGCATCAGCAGAGCAGATTTGTTGACTTTGCTCCGAGGTGGCCGGCTTGACGACAAGGTTAGATTATACTTCAAGGCAAAGTTGAAAATGTATGGCTTAATTAGATCTTTAATGTATTTCTAATATTACAGATGGTTGAGTCAGTGCTGGACACGATTAGCGTGGATGTGTTTAGCAAAGGATACGGTCTCGTATCAGTGTTCTTTCTTGTAAGTACATGTTAGACCTAAATTAACCATGCTAGTTAGTTTATAACATGTTAGTTCTATTCCCTAACAAGTTAGTTCTATTGACTATCATGTTAGTTCTATTCTGTACAATGTTAGTTCTACGAAATAACATTGTTAGTTCTATTCAGTACCATGTTAGTTCTATTCCCTATCATGTTAGTTCTATTATTTCTCATGTTAGTTCTATTCCCTATCATGTTAGTTCTATACCTTATCATGTTAGTTCTAGTCTGTACAATGTTAGTTCTAATGTGTAAGATGTTAGGTCTATTCTGTATCATGTTAGTACTATTCAGTATCATGTTAGTTCTATTCCCTATCATGTTAGTTCTATTCAGTAATATGTTCGTTCTACGGTATAACATGTTAGTTAGTTCTATACCTTATCATGTTAGTTCTATTCAGTACCATGTTAGTTCTATTCCCTATCATATTAGTTCTATTCAGTAATATGTTAGTTCTACGGTATAACATGTTAGTTAGTTATATACCTTATCATGTTAGTTCTATTCAGTACCATGTTAGTTCTATTCCCTATCATGTTAGTTCTATTGAGTAATATGTTAGTTCTACGGTATAACATGTTAGTTCTATACCTTATCATGTTAGTTCTATTCAGTACCATGTTAGTTCTATCTCCGTGCTTGCAGCATTCATTATACGGCTTCGAACCCAGCTTTTACGAACTATTTTTGACATACATTGAAAAGTATACCGCCCTCCGCATTATGCATCTATTGATCCCTTTGGTCAGGGACGACCATTGGCATCTGGTTGAAGTTGACCTGAGGGATGATGTTGTCAAGCACTACAGTTCGGCCGAGCACGAATCGTGGTTGGAGCCGGTTAACAAAATTATAAAATTCTTTGATATGCAGCGCGTGGATTTTGTTGCGCAAAATATGCGCAGAGTATTCAAATATGAAGTCGTCGCATGCGAGCGGCAAATTGGGCGGTTAGTTCTATTACCTATCATGTTTCTATTTGCATTAGTTCTATAGCTACATTGTATTATTGCGAGAATGTCTGATTTAGTCTTCTGTTCTGCCTTCTGTTCTGCAGATTTGATTGTGGTGTGTTCGTCTACCTATATATAAAAGCAATAATTGATGGCCGCCCAACAACTCTTGTTAATCCGCCTGGCGAAGTACCTGATGCTATGCGAGCAAGACTCGCCGCGCAATTATTAATAGCTGGCTATGAACGAAGATGTAAAGACGAAACGGTGTACAGTGATGAATGACATGTCTATATAAATACAGAATGGACCACAGACCTACAAAGAGTATTGGTTAACAGCCCTTAAAGTTAACTACGAAGGAGATAGAATTATAATAGCGATATTTGAACTAGATTTCTGAAGTGTTAGTTCTGTCAGGTGTCGTGTCAGTTCTAATATTTTACCCGTTAGTTCTATTGTTCATTGCGTTAGTTCTATTATTTCTCTTGTTAGTTCTATTGTCTGTTGTGTTAG
>BQKN01063300.1:122917-143115 GCA_022839385.1 Asparagus kiusianus
GTTCTATTATTTCTCTTGTTAGTTCTATTGTCTGTTGTGTTAGTTCTGTTATTGATAGTGTTAGCTCTATTGTCTGTCTTGTTAGTTCTATTATCTGTTGTGTTAGTTCTATTATTTCTCTTGTTAGTTCTATTGTCTGTTGTGTTACTTCTATTGTCTGTTGTGTTAGTTCTATTGTCTGTCTTGTTAGTTCTATTATCTGTTGTGTTAGTTCTATTATTTCTCTTGTTAGTTTTATTGTCTGTTGTGTTAGTTCTATTGTCTGTTGTGTTGGTTCTATTATCTGTCTTGTTAGTTCTATTGTCTGTTGTGTTAGTTCTATTGTCTGTTTTGTTAGTTCTATTGTCTGTTGTGTTAGTTCTGATTAGTGTCATGTTAGTTCTAATGTGCAGAGTGTTAGTTCTATTGTCTGTTGTGTTAGTTCTGTTATTTATAGTGTTAGTTCTATTGTCTGTTGTGTTAGTTCTAATATTGATAGTGTTAGTCCTAGTGTCTGGCATGGTAGTTCTGTCCACCTTAGTTTTAGATCTAATGTGCAGCGTGATAGTTCTATTTGTTCATTTTTAATAGCTGCATTTGATTGTGGTGTGTTAGTTCTATTTTTGTTGGCACCATCACGTATAATGTTGGAACTAACCTTGTATGAACCACTTCCAGTTAACATTATTTTCTTGATCGCAGATACAATAGGCCAATGGAAATATCCCCTGATTGACATCATATGCTACGGCGCTTAATAGTATACCTTTGAATCGATCTTTTAGAAAGGTTCCATCCAAAAATATAAGTGGTCTGCAACCTTGTAAAAAACCATTTATGCAGGCCGCATAGCAGATGAATATCCTTGTAAACCTACCCTCGTCTTGTTCAACATGAATGTAGCTTCCCGGATTTGTCTTCTTAACATCGTCTACATACCTAGATAATTGAAGATTAAGCGTTAGTTTCAACATTATAAAGTTATGAGACTTATAGCGTCATATAAATGAAAACAACAGCAACTTGTGTATATATGATCTTCTGATTTACCATCTCAATTGATCGTAGGACTCATAAGCATCACCATATAATCGCTCTTGAGCTCTTTCTTTACCCCACCAAATCTTACTATATTCAACCCTAATCCCATATGAACTTAGAAACTCCTTCTGAACGTTAATAGGTCGTATATCCGGACGTACCTTCAACGTGGGTTGTAATTGGGTAGCAATGAAATGACGAGAGGCTCTAGATTGACCTGCATTATTAGCATGTTGTTCATAGTTGTGAATGTCCACGAACCTTTTTATTTCAAGTCTATTATCATTTTTCGGCGGAGAGGCAAATAACATCCATGGGCAATTTTTGGCTACCTTAAACCGGCAAAAAACTCGAATACGCTTTGGTTCATTCTTCACAAACTCATATTCGAATTTTTTGGCCATAGAGTAGTATAGCAAGGCCAATCTTAACTCCTTCGCACTTACAAAACGTTGCCCCTCCCCAGTTAACGCAGTGTGCCACCAAGCAGGAATCCTCTCAGATCTGCTAATCATGTCATCAATCATCATAATATTATCTCTTGAAGGAATGTCATTGGGATTCTTATCTGCAACAGTTGTGGACGATAACTCCGGCGGGCCACAGTCTATATTTTTCGAGTTTAGACTTCTGGAAGCGCTACAAATATTAACAACAGGAAAATAGTTAATCATAAACTACACAAATAAAAGTGTTGATAGGTCTAACACGCTTTAGAGTAGCTCTACCCCATATGGAACTGGTGATAGAACTAACATACAATCGTGTAGAAGTAACAAAATAGCTACTAGAACTAACAGAAACCCCTATATGTATTAATAGAACTAACATGCATGCAATCGTGTAGAACTAAGATGCATGCAATCGTGTAGAACTAACAAAATAGCGATTATAACTAACAAAATAGCCATTAGAACTAACAAAATAGCGATTAGAACTAACAAAATAGCCATTAGAACTAACAAAAACCCGTTCAGCAACAACACGTTGATTAGAACTAACAGGTCAACGATTACAACTAACATATTGTTGAAATGCATCTGAAATCCAGTTTAACATTCAACATAGACAAAAAGAAGACGATTAGCACTAGCGTTCGTTTACTTCGCAGTTAACCTACATGTCTTGTGGGACTTGCTCTTTGCAAGGTTGGACTCGCTCATTGCAGTGTATATTCTGCAAATCATCAGCTTCTTTAAAAGCTTTCATGTGAACCTCTTTCAGTCTAAGATTGTGGCAATGCTCCACCATAGACATCATGTCCCCCTCGTTCTCAATAGGAAATTTCAAGCTTCCAGCTGTTTCATCTTCGTATGACAGAATTAATGACTCATATGGAATACCTAACCTCCCTGCCACATCAAATTTGAGATCCAGGATGGTGGTTGAGGAGTTAATCTTTAAAAATACCGCTTTGTACCCCGAAGAGACAATACAAATGATGTCCTTCTCAGCCATTTTGAAGAGAATGTAAGATTAATGGCGCGAGTAAAGGAGAGAATTTTGGTCTGAGGAGAAGTAATGGATAACTAAATAGTTATTGCTCATGATGGGAAGAAAAAGGGGGGAAATTTCCCTCTATTTCTTCCATCTTATCGCATTAAAGAGGAGTGTCTACTGTTAAGGGACGGCGTCTCGTCTGGGGAAGAAGGAGAAGGGCAGTATCGTTTTTTTTTTTAAAATACAATATGCTTTTGTACAACGCTGACGTGGAGGGGGCTTAAAACATTAATCTTCACTTTTTGGAGCTAATACACATAGGCCAAAATACGAGGGGGCTTGTCACATGAAGTTCCCACTTTTGGGGTCTGGACACAATTTTCTCTAAAAATTTTCAAAATACATAAATTATGTTCGTACATATTTTAAGACACAATAGAAAAAAGCAAACAAAGTGAATCATCCATTAGAGTGAGTCATCATTGACTTTAATATTGTAATAATAATGGAACAAATATTTAAGCTTCACGTTTTCAAAAACTATTTAATAATTTTTCATTCTTTTCCATGAAGCGTGTGTATAACATTCTTCACATCTTTAAAATTTCCCAAAAGATCTAGATTTATTTATAGTACAAAAACCTTGCCAATCCCATTATGCGTATAAATGTAATCTAGCAATTTCACTGAAAACTTTTAAAAATCACAGTGTTCACAAAAAAAAAAAACACACGCTAGTTACCAATGCCAATATTTATCTTATCTTATTAAATTCTCAAAACTTACAACATTACCCAAAAAAAAAAGACATAAAAACACCAAAATGACACAGCAATGACTCAACCTTTTTTTTTTTTTTTTTTTTTGCTACAGACGATCGCACTCACTAAAACCTATCAATTTCCGATATTACCCTCGGCCTCCCTTTCTCTCCCTCTCTCTTCCAATTTATCGTCGCCCGCGAGATCCAGCGGCGATAAATTGAAAGACCCAAATTTGGGGGTCGTCTCGATCGCCGCCGCCGAGATCCTTGTGTCGAACGAGAAGTTCTCTCGGCCCGATTCCTCCGGCTTCTTGAGTGCCAGCTGGCGAGTGGTCCGCCGCCGCTTCGAGTCTCGAGACTCGTTCTCGTCCCTGTTTTCGTTGTCCTTCCGCTTGTCAAGCAGTTCGCCGGCTGCGAGGCGTGGCGGCGGGGGATCGTCGGAGATTGGGGCGGGAGCGGGAGGGTCCTCCGCCTTGGCCGCCATTGGAAGAAATTGGAAAGTTTTTTTTTTCCCCCAAACTCTTTTTTTTGGGGTATTGGACCGATGCCACGCGTGTGAGGGAGGACGGAATTGGTCGAGTTATTTATTCGTGGACCGATGTGTGTTTTTTTTTTTTTTAACTTTTCAGCCCTTTCTTGTTCTTCTTCTTTTTTAATTACATTCTTATTACGTCATTATTAGACATGATAGTAGAAGATGACTCAGCGTAACTGAAGCTTATGATTCATGTAGCCGACCACACCGCGAGGACCACCCATCCTATCAGAACCACTACAACCGGTTCTGAGCCCTTGGACGGGCAAGTTAGGGGGCAAAATTGTAACTTTGCCTCTAAAAATCTGATATTTTAAATCTCTCTTTTTTTGAGGGAATGCGTGTGAATGGAATGCTCAATTCTCACTTCTCAATTTATGCATACTATACAGGATAATTTTTTTGATGCTAGAATGCACATTCTCACTTCTCATTGATTCCCATAAAACCGATGATTGATAGAGAATGGGCACTTCCACTTAGGTAGGAATGAGAAAATTAAATTAAATATCAAATATGTCATGATTTCTTATTAATTGCTCATAACAAAAATAAAATGAATTTCCATTCTCACTTCATTATCTAATTGCACATAAACATGAGAATAGAAATGAACATTCTATTTTTACACTATAATTTTATTTAATTCTCACTTCATCCGACTTCCGCATATCAAACAAGGGGGTTAAGTCTTTAAGTTATTTTATGGTTGAAATACCTTAACTCATTTACTTTTGTCCTTAGTTTTGCCTTTCAACTATCGTTATTACAATCATTTGGAGCCCGTCCCAAATTCAAGTGTGGAGAAAGGAGTTCAAATGATTAAATCTTGAAAAAATTATCAAAAAATGAAAAAATAAAAAATAAATGGAAAAGAAAAGAAAAACGACAAGAACAAAAGGGCAGTCTATTACAATCATTACATCAATCAATCAATAATAAGAGAATTGAATTTGAGCTAGTTTGGATTTGCCTTTTTTTAGCCCATAACAATGATTTTCTTTTTCAAATTGTAAACACCCTCAATTAAGTGGGCTAATAAGTAATTAAAACATTTATTGCAAATAATTTAATCAAATTTTAGTGTCAAGCCATTAAACTTTCCTAGTGCTTTTCGCATGGAATCTAAATTTCATCAGAACCATTAGCATGCGAACGAGCGTTTTTGAAATAATGTATAGTCTCTTGAATGTAGATCACATGAGTAAAAAGTTACTTTATATAAAAGTAAGCATAAATAATAATAGACAAAAGGTATCTAAACGTACTTAGACAATGTTATTTGGCATATTATTTTAATATATGGTTCTAACTTCTTTATTTACCAAAAACTCTGCATGTTCATTTTGTAGTTCCTAAGAGGTCATAATCAAGGGCGGATCTAGAAAATTTTCCTTGGGAGCAGCCAACAAGTATCTATTTATTGCCATCAAGCGAATATGATTATCTTATTTGGCTTGGTCGGATTGCTTGGATATTTGCAACATTTATGTGTTGCATTTAGTCCAAGCTTCAATATGGGCACCATTCAGACCACCAATGCTTTTTTAGACCCTCTTTCCTTTTCAAATTTATATATCCATTGGTAATGAAAACAATCACCACATTGCTTAGGCTTCATATAATAGCAACACAAGTGAAAGGTCGTTGTTATGGTGTTCCCACTCGCTAAAATACGATTCATAGACGAAGGATGGATGGACACATATCGGAAAGCATGGTCCTAATCAACTTGACGGCTGTTTGTGGGAAAATTCGATGTAAAAGAAATGAAAGAAAAATTGATTTGTATTCTCTCAAAATCGATTACAATTTGGATTCCGATTACAAAAGAGAGGAGAATGAATTTGATTCTCCCCTTTGTTTAAAACTGGGTTCTTCACGGTGGCGATGGAGTGCCTCCCTCGAATGCTCGCGTCGAGTTTGCTCTCCGTTGACGATCCGCACGTCTTGATTCACTGGAACGATATCACCTCCTCACGATTTGACGTTGTGGAGAACTTGCGTGGCAAGTTTTAGAACTCTGGACGAGTTGATAACTCTAAATGAGTTTAAACTCTTGAAAAAGAGTTGATTTGAACTGAAAGTTCGATTGATAAGCCAAGGATGAAGAAGCTCCTATTGCCGACCTTCAAATCCGTTGTCGAATGATCTTCTTTGCTGCCAAGTCTCAGATCTGAAAAAGCTCGCCGAAAGGATGCCCGAATACCCGTTGCTCCAACCCTGCTGCCAACTCCCAGATCCCAAAAAGCCAGTCCGAACTCAATTAAGTTTACCCATATTTATAGGGAATTAAGGGGTGTAACCGCCCCCCTTAATTCTCTCCATTATGGGGTTAAGAGGGGTGTAACCACCCCCTTAATCTGCTCCTAAGTGGGGCGTGTAGGCATCGAAAATTGCCTATAGGTCTCCACGAACAGCTCAGTGTTAAGAAACGACAATGAACGTTACTATCTGGTTCACAGGAGTTCCATTGACGTCGGTGAACGTTTGAAGTGAATCGACGAACTACGTGAACTGACAGAATTTCGGAATAACGAAGGCACGGGCTAGTCGAGAGCCCCGCGATGTTTACAAATGGAACAACGTCATTCGTGTCTCGTTCATTCTACAAATAATCCAACCATTGGAGTGGATAGAACTCTTCGTCAGGCTTCCAACGCACTTGGAATCATTCAAATCCGAGTTCGGACGAAGAATTTACGACGAAAACAATCAAACAAGTGTAACGGAGCGTCTCAGGCTGAACTGGGACACCCGGGGTGTATCGGGAAAGTCAAAACACCCCAGGGGCGTCTAGGCTTTTCCTAGACACCTCAAGGGTGTCTAGGCTTTTCCTAGACACCCCAAGGGGGTCTTATGCCTATAAATAGTAGCCTTAGGCCTCACTTTTGGAGGATCTGGATTTTTGGAGAGAAGAGGCGAAGCCCTGCTGGAGTGAAGAGTGAACGAGCACTTCAACACCCGAGAGTTCTTCACCGGATCTTCATCACCCGCACCCGTTCCTTAGCATTACCCTTCGCCGGTAATACTAAGAAGAGCAAATATCTCGCTTTATCCGAGATAGGCGCTTCAAGTTTCTAGATCCCCTCGCGGATCGACGAAGCTCTGCCCGATTTTCTCGGATCAGATCTGATTGCCAGGTGGTCCACGGATATCGACGTCCCCGTCACAGGCCAAAGACCCACACAAGCAAGAGACCGCAAAACAGGATCTTGTATTTATTTTTGAAAAGTTGTAATTTTTAATTCTTTGTTATTTGAATTTCATTTGTAACGTTTAAAGTTTAATGAAATCAATGATGAAAGCAACTTTTTCCGAAAACAAGCTGACGACCACAGTGGGAGCCAACAGCCTCGCTGCCGAGGCTGTCGTGACGCAACCGGCATTCAAGATCCGGGTGAATGAAGAGATCGAATATGAGTTCGATCAGCAGAAGTTTGAAGAGTACCTCTCTTCCTCCTCCTCCAGATCCGCCTCTCCAAACAGGCGCACGAAGACTTCATCTTCCAGAAATGCTCGCGGGACCTCCGACTCGAAGATCCAAGATCCCGTCACCGCTGCTGCACCTGTGTCCCGTGGCATCCCTGCGGCATCCAAAGAGGTTGAGCCTGCAAATCCAGATCTCCCCTCCGCCACAAAGGTAACTACTGAAGGTGCTCCAGTTTTGTCGAAGAGGGCACGCCAAAGACGGCGTCAACGCCTCGCCCGACAACTAGCCAAAGCCGCAGAATCGATAGACGTGATCCGCTACAATGAGGATCTAAAGTCCAGACAGCGCCAAGAGCAACAACGGCGAACCACCAACCTCTCCTCTAAGGTGGAGACAAACGAGTGGGTCCGCGTCTAGAAAACTCGCTCCACTCTCGAAGAGCGAATCAAGAAACGCCGCGCGTTGCTCGCGCATGCCCGAGTCCTTCTGCAGAAAGCGGAAGAGATGCAGAAAGAAGAGGCGGTCAAAAAGCCATCCACGCATAAACGGGTTTGGGTGCCAAAGTCAAAATCGGCACCTAAGACAAAAGCGGGTGGAGTTATCACCCAAACTTCTTCAAATCCAGATCCCGTTCCCGCACCTCCTACGGAATTAGGCAAGAACGTGGATCCTTCAAGATCCAAGGTTCCTTTGAAAGGTCGCCTCGGTCCTTTACCGGAGAACCGAGGAAAAGCACCTGTCAAGGAGCGATTGGGACTATTGAAAGGTCCCCAAATGACAAATCAGACTGGGGGTCGTATCAATCCCCCAAGAAAGATAATAGAGGGAAAGTCTCTGTTACCGACCGCATTGGGTTGCGAGTCGAAGTACAAGAGCCCGTTGAGTTTTCACGCTCGCAGAAGCGTAAACTTGAACGCGCGACTCTTGAAAACGCTAATAAAGCGTCGCATCCCCAGAGGGAAGCACATTCGTCTGATGATGATGGTGTTATACCTGGGAAGACATACCAACACTCTATGAGTTGCTCCAGTTATCAAACTGACGAGTTGTACTACAGAGCTGGGGGTATGGAAAAGTCTCGAAAGAGATACGCCCAAAACACGGAATCTCACTGTCTGTGTGCCAACATCATCAAGGCGGTATTATCAGAATGTTGCTGTTCTAAAACCCCAAAGAGAGTCTCGGTGTTCGAGAGAATTTCCAAGCCAAGGCGTTTTCGTGGGAAGAAGTTCGTTCGACAAGAGGACGAATACCTAGAAGTGTCTGCTAATATGACCGGCAGAAGAAAATCAACGCAACACTTAAACCCAGATCAGTTTGCTAATGTATCCCGGTGTATGACTCGGTTGCGGTCAGGGATCAATACGCGAAAGAATTACCAAAGGATGCAAAAGGGACTTCCTTTGGAAGAGGAGGTGTCAGATGCTGATTCAGATTCTGGCTCGGCTATAGCGTCCGATGACACGACTTCTAGTGTGGGACAACCCTACGAGTCACTCATGATCAGCGCCGAGCAAGTAACCAAGATGCTTGAAGATGCCTTGAATAAGCAGAAGGAAACTTTCAAGTTCGAGATGGAGATGACCATGCAGCGGATGAGAGAGATGCATGACCAACAAATTGCAGCACTGACAACTCACCAAGGAGAACGCAGTCATCGCAATACTCCGAATCAAGATGAGAATGAACGGGAAGGGGATAATGTCAATGTCCCTCCTGTCAACAACGGCAACGGAAGCGGTCCTGTGGATGATAATGCGAAAGAAGACCACGTTACCTCTCCCCGAAGCCACTCGAAGACCGAGGCAAATGAAGACAAGAAGATGAAAGACTTGGAGAGCAAAATCAACGCGTTGATGAATGCTCAAGAAGTGAAGAGGTCCGGCATACCATGTCCATACCCACGGGAGTGGGAGTCAATTCCGTATCCGACAAAGTTTAATTTAATCAACTTTACGCCGTTTGATGGAAAGGGTTCCCCTACCCAACACTTAATATATTTTAAGTCTCATTTAGGAATCATTTCTGGGAATGAACCTCTTATGGTGCGGTCATTCGTCGGCACTCTTCGCGGAGCAGCCTTCGACTGGTATCGCCGTCTCAAACCCGGGAGCATCAGCAGTTGGGACGATATGGAGGACATGTTTCTGACAAACTTCTTCGATGACGACACCGAGATTTCGATCGGCACGTTATTCGACGAGAAGCAGAAAAATGATGAGACAGTCGAAAACTTCGTGAAGAGATTCCGAAATAAAGCGATGAATTGCAGGGATCCAGTCAGCGAAGATTTTATTCTCGAGACTTGTCATAATAATCTGTCATTGGACATCCTCGAAGCCATGGGAATGGCACCGCCAAAGACCTGGAAGGACTTGAAAGTGCGAGGAGAGCGAGCCGAGCGATTCCTTAAAAGGAAGAAAGCGAAAAGGGGCCAAATAGCGAATAATACTCCACAACAGAACTTTGTCCCTAAGGGTAAAGGAAAAGCACACGCGAATGCAGTGGATGCAAACCAAACATTCGAGGTGCAAGCACAGCCGCAACAGCAGCAACAAAAGGCGCCTCAACAACCAAGGTGGCAACAACAGCCCCAGAAACAAAAAGCCGCGGAGCCAAAGTTCCTGAAGGTCTATTCATTCAAAGAGGATGAAGTTCCCGGTATTTTTAAATACCTTATCGAGAACAACAAGATCAAGTTACCTCCGGTCCAAGATCAAGAAGACGCTAAAAGAATTAGTGATCCAAAATACTGTGCTTTTCACAGAGCAGTGCACCATCCTACCAAGGCATGCTACGCTCTTAAAGATAAGATCCAAGCCCTAATCGATGTTGGGGTCATCACTATGAAGCAACCCAAGGAGAAAAAAGTGGGTGCGAATGCAGTATCCATTAGCTTCGGGTCTATTCCCTTGAACTGGTTCCAACATGAGCCAGTAATAAATGCAGCAGTGAAGACGGTGAATGATGATCCTCACAAACAGCGCCAGAAAGGACTTGTGCCACATTCAGCCCCGAAAGAGGAACCAGAGTCGTCAGTTCAACACTGCAATCTCGCGGCGCATCATTTTCCCTGTATCTCTTTCACCAAAGAAGACATGCAGACGAAAAATTCAAAGCATGATAGGCCTTTGTATTTCACCGGGCACATTGGCTCCAGCATGGTCAACCGAATCCAAGTCGATCCAGGTTCCGCTGTTAGCATCATGCCATTCCGATTGATGCATCATCTCGGAATTCCAACTAGCAAACTAGCCTCCACTGGCACTACGATTTATGGATTCAACACCAGCGGGTCCAGGCCCTTGGGGAAAATTCGAATCAAATGTCAGATCGGGGATTTGAAGTCAGAAGTTACTTGTTATGTGATTGATGCGGAAACATCCTATAACTTACTGCTGGGTCGACCTTGGATCCACGGTAACCTTATAGTCCCGTCAACTCTGCATCAATGCCTCAAGTATGTGGACATCAATAATGAAGTTAAGACGGTGGTCGCGGATAAGCAACCGTTTAAGGGATTGGAGAACTATTTTACCGATTTCCTTTTATACGGCGCCGAATCCGATACTGAACCATCGGCCCAAGGAACGAACAGCGGGGATGAAGCTGATACCGAAGGTGGGTTTGATTATGATGATGGTTTTGTACTTAATGACATTGTACCCATTGTAATCGATCTTGACGATGACAAATCATCGGAAAGTAGTTGTAATTGGCAACTTGCCGAAGAACTATCAATAAACGATGATTTAGAGTATTCGATGTGTCTTGATAATGTCACTAAAGAACTTTATGATAACCCTGATTTGTATATGCCTCTTCAATCATTTTGCATGACGAAAAAGCAGGTATACGACCCGTGCGGAACGACGCTTGTCATCCCCGCAGGGACAGGGGGTGGAAAGGAGGTCGTCTACGGCAAAGGAAGAAAATCTCCGATACCCGACCACTTCTTGGAAGAGGAAGACGACGATGATAAACCTGCCCCTCATCTGTTCAGATATGATGCGAAAGCGCAATATGATGGAAAACATGGATATGACTTCAAGCTCGGGGAGGGTCTTTGCTTTGGTCGAGGTCTGCGGGTTCCACCTCGAATGGCCTATGTACCAAAAGGAAAACCCGATGATTATTATCGCCACAAAAGAGGTCTAGGTTATGTCTCCTCATCCGATGACGAGTGTTGCTGGCAAGTCATCGATCAAATTGCTAACAAGGCTAGAAAAGGATACTCTTCTGACTTTTCGGCTTGGGATTCCGACGCTAGTCTTGGTCAAATGTTCAAAAAGCTAATGTCGAACATGGTTACGATTGATCCAGCGACAATAGAAGAAGATGATCAGATGCCGACTTGGGAAGATCCTTGGGCTCATCACTTAAACATGCAGTATGGTGATAGGTTCGAACAAAGAGAACCTCCTACCGAAGATCAAGTAGTCCAAGTGAATATGGGAAGCGAGGAAAATCCGAAGCCGATATTCATTAGCGACAGCCTCTTACCCGAAGAGAAAGAAGAGTTAATCTCTCTTATCAGGGAATACATCGATGTATTCGTCTGGAATTATGAAGACATGCCAGGACTCGATCCAAACGTAGCAGTGCATCGTCTCAATATTAAGTCGGGTGTCAAACCTATCAAACAACAACAAAGACGGTTTCGTCCGCAAATGATGGAGGCGATCGAAGCCGAAGTTAAAAAGCTTGTAGACTCGGGCTTCATTAGGGAAGAGCAACATCCAGAGTGGCTTGCCAATATTGTCCCGGTTCTTAAGAAGAATGGGAAAATCAGGGTTTGTATCGACTTTAGAGACCTCAACGCTGCCTGCCCAAAAGATGATTTCCCCCTTCCCATCACAGATGTTATTATCGACAATACGTGTGGGTTCGAGAGGATGTCTTTCATGGATGGTTTCTCTGGTTATAACCAAATAAAGATGCATCCAGATGATGAAAAGCATACCGCATTTAGAACGCCTCTCGGCGTCTTCTGCTACACGGTTATGCCCTTCGGCTTAATGAATGCAGGTGCTACATATCAAAGAGCCATATCAAAGATTTTTCAGGAGCATCTCCGAAAGACTGTCGAATGCTACGTAGATGATTTGGTCGTGAAAAGTCGTGATAAAAAAGATCACATCAAGGACTTGAAGACCATGTTCGACTTGATACGAGCTCATCAATTGAAGATGAATCCTACCAAGTCTTTCCTCGGAATGTCTAGTGGTAAATTCCTGGGATTCGTCGTCACCACCAAAGATATTCATATCGATCCGGATAAAGTGAAGGTGATTAATGAATTACAACCGCCAAAAAACCTCAAGAAACTCAGAGGATTGCAAGGACGGTTAGCTTACATCCGTCGGTTCATCTCGAACCTTTCAGGAAAATGTCAACCGTTCTCCAAGCTCACAAGGAAGGGCGTGTCGTTCGTGTGGGACGATGCTTGTCAAAAGGCGTTCGAGAGTATTAAAGAATATCTCTCGAAACCTCCCGTACTCGTTGCACCGAAATCAGGCAAACCGTTCTTTATTTATGTCAAGGCGACGAGACACTCATTAAGTGCATTGCTTGCACAAGATGACGATAACGGTCATGAGCAGGCGGTGTATTACTTAAGCCGAACCATGGTAGGCGCTGAATCTCGATATCCCATGATTGAGAGAGAATGCCTCGCTCTAGTGTTCGCCATCCAGAAGATGCGGCATTATTTGGTTGGACAGACCATCTATGTCATCTCTAAAGTTAACCCAGTCCGAGTGTTCATGACTCAACCAGCTTCCATGAATTGGCGGTTAGCAAAATGGGCCTTACTCTTGTCCCAATATGACTTATATTTTAAACAACAGAAGTCAGTAAAAGGGCAGGCCATCTGTGATCTCCTGGCAGCTAATCCAACTACGGACACCGCCGAGATATATGACGACCTACCCGATGAAACCCACGAAGTCAACGCAACTTCGCACCAACAAGTGTGGCGTTTGTACTTCGATGGCGCTTCCCGGACGGCTCCTGTCACAGGCACAAAGTCTCTTCCGGAGTCGGAGTTGTTTTAGTCTCTCCAGGAAAACATGTGATGCCCCGAGCCTACTCATTAACCGAGCCATGCTCGAATAATGTAGCAGAGTATAACGCATTGATTATAGGACTCAATTTCGCTAAGGAGCTGGGGGTTGAGTATCTCGAAGCTTTCGGTGATTCTCAACTAATAGTTAAACAAGTCCAAGGGGAGTATGAAGTCCGAAGTCAGGATTTACTACCATATCATAAGATGGCAGTGGAAATAGCGGAATCATTTAAAGGATTCTTCATCGAGCACGTTCCGCGGTTACAGAACACCTACGCAGATGCGTTAGCAGCCTTAGCCGTATCTCTGGCACAGCCTCCCGGGACGGAACAATTTGTTACGGTAAGAACTCACCAACTCCTGGTGCCACTCTGCGATGAAGAGGACAAAGAGGAAGAAGTTCAAGAGGTGCACGCAACTCAGGCTGAATTCGAACCACGGGATTGGCGCTTCCCCATCATCGACTACGTCTTGTATGGAATCTTGCCAGAAGATGTGAAGGAAAGAGAGTCAATCAGACGAAGAGCACCAAGATTCTACTATAATACGGAGAATCGAACGCTATACCGCAGGGGGTACGATGGGTTGCTAGCACGTTGTTTATCAACCAAAGAAGCTGAAGAAGTCCTTAGAGAGGCACATGAAGGAGAGTGTGGCGCACACCAACCTGGCCCCAAGCTTTATGACCGCATCAGAAGAATGAGATATTTTTGGCCTTTCATGATGAGTGATGCAATCACATACGCCCGAAAGTGTCACGCATGTCAAGTACACGCGAATTATATGCACCAACCTGCGGAGCATCTACATCCTTCGGTAACGTCCTGGCCATTTGAGACTTGGGGAATGGACATTGTTGGTCCTATAAATCCCCCGTCAGTCAAAGGTGACCGGTTCATCCTGGCAATTACCGATTACTTCTCCAAATGGGCTGAAGCAGTTCCACTCAGAGAAGTTAAAACGAGCAACGTCATTGCATTCATCAAGCACCATATCATCTACAGGCATGGTGTTCCAAGACGAATCATACATGACAACGGTCCTCAATTTGTCAGCAACGCCTTTACAAGGTTCTGCGAAAAGTTTAAAATTCAGGATATCTCGTCAACGGCTTACAATCCCACGGCAAATGGATTAGCTGAAGCTTTCAACAAGACTATCATAAAGCTCTTGTCAAAACTCGTGAAGAATAACAAGCGGGATTGGGATGACAAGCTCGGCGCGGCTCTATGGGCCTATCGCACCACGGTGCGTACACCGACCGGCGCAACCCCATATTCATTGGTATACGGATGTGAAGCCGTTCTCCCTTTGGAAATCCAAATTCCGTCTCTTCGGATCGCTCTTGTAACCCAGATGACGACCGAAGAACAACATCAGAAACGCCTCGAAGAACTTGAGATGCTCGATGAAAAGCGCCTGGAAGCTCAACAACATATTGAGTTTTACCAAGCCAGAATTTCTCGAGCCTTCGACAAAAAGTCCGACAAAGGAGTTTTAAAGAAGGGGATTTGGTCTTAACTGAAAGACGACCTATGATCCTTAACTCCAAGAAGAAAGGCAAGTTTGAACCCAAATCGGAAGGGCCGTTCGTAGTAGAGACAGTTTACTCGAACGGCGCATATCGCTTAGTCACCAAGGACGGTGACCGGCTTATGATGCCAATAAATGGCAAATTCCTGAAAAGATACTATCCTTAGTATCTTCAGGAAAATTGATGTATCGGGAAGTTCCCGGAAGAATACCACGTATGGTATTCTTAGGGATAACCCAGTCCTTGTAAGAGAAATGAATAAGAAATCCACGTTCGAATTCCGAATGTTCTTGTTTGTCAGACTCTAACTCTCATGAGTTATCTTTTGTGAGATGAGATCTAATCATTCGATGGATTAATCTTCCCTCACCAAACTATTCACTGATCAAATCAATTGACAGTGGATCCACCAAAATTCCTACCTGCCAGTCATTGGCAATTCTCAGACTCAACATGTTAGGTTCTAATCACTTAACATTGAAGTCTCCCTTTTGAGTGATAATACGAGTTGGCATTCCCATTGCTGCCCGTATGCCACTCTCTTTGCTTTCAGGTCAAACCTATAAAAGTTAGGACCAAAGCCAAATTCCCCTCTCGATTCCTTCCATGAACGAGAGGTCCACTTTCAATCCGGACAACCAAACCTATAAAAATTAGGGTTGTTCCCCACTCTCACTTAGTTAAGCTTACCATAGCCGGGACTAAGACCGAATCATTCCTTTTCGATAAACGAAAATCTGCTTTTGCTCCTTTTTCCACCAAACATATAAAAGTTAGGGTAGAAATTGAGCTTCTTTGGATTCAAATGACCAATCCTAAAAGTTAGGGTCGTTTGAACCTTTCGATTCTCGGAGTGGAGATCTCACTCCTAGTTTCATCCTTTCGGATCCTGGGGGTGGAGATCCCACCTCAAGTTTCCTTTCCTGCTGAAGATAGAATATAAAATTCTTCCTCTTCAGATTCGAATGACCAATCCTATAAAAGTTAGGGTCGTTTGAACCTTTCGATTCTCGGAGTGGAGATCCCACTCCTAGTTTCATCCCTTCGGATCCTAAGGGTGAAGATCCCACCTTGAGTTTCCTTTCCAGTTGGAGATAGAATATAAAATTCTTTCTCTTCAGCACTGGGAGATAGAATATAAAATTCTTCCTCTCTCAGTTTGTCTTTGTTCTCAGAAAAGACACAATTCCCAACTTTCAGTCCGTGCACTTTACGCACGGGGAATTTTATCTCAACTCCTAAATAGAGATAAGTCTATGCTTAACACGCATTGCCGGTTTAGTCTTTCGCCGATTGAAAAAAGACACCAGGGTCTAAACCTGGGGAATTTTATCCCGGAGCCTAAGAAGGGATAAGTCATCGCCTAATACGCGGTGCGGGATACCCTTCGGCATCATAGCACAAAGTCTCAGAGAGTTCACTCTCTTAGCACAACGTTACATGCGGTACGGATTTAGACAATTCGCATGCTAGCCCGATTCAAACGGTAATCGGTAAAGACATATCAAACCCGTTGAAGGCTGGGGGTTTGCCAATAATCCCAAAATCTATGCCTAACACGTATAGCCGGTTTAGTCTTTTACCGATTAAAGAAGACACCAGGGTCTAAACCTGGGAAATTTTATCCCGAAGCCTAAGAAGGGATAAGTCATCGCCTAATACGCGGTGCGAGGTGCCCTTTTCCCTATAAAAAATGGTGAAGTCTATGTATTCAAAGTCATAGCATTAAGTCTAAGAAAAACAATTCTCTTAGCACAACGGCATATCAAACCCATTAAGGGCTGGGGCCTGCCAAAAATTGATCACTGCTGGATTCAAAGCAAATAAAGAAACATCATAAAAGAAGCAAATGCGGAGTCTCTAGTAACGGATTGAGCCAAAAGCATACAACGACAAGTTCGTTAGCCCGAAGGCAACTGACGGCTAAGAACACGGGACTCTAAACTAGAGAGCATGTCCATGTAGCTCTGCTCAAGTTCTGCCTGCAGGCTAGCTCGGACAGAGTCTTCGGAACTGCTTAAGACCTTCGTGGCTTCATTCTGCAGCTTCATCAATCCCTCCTGTGTCGATCCCAGCTTATCGAGCATCTGTTCACGAGAACGCTCTAATCCAGCCAGGTCTTCTGCAATAAGAGTAGCGGACTCTTCGGCACGCCTCAAAGCCTCCTTCAACCTAGCTATCTCCTCACGGCTGGAATCCCAAGAGCTGAGTAACTCGGCTCTATCGGCATCCTTCTTCGCCAGGGTAGCCATCAGCTGCGCAACAGAATGCTCACGTGATCGAAGCTCGCTGCCGATGGAAGATCTCAGGTCGTGCCACTGTGTCAGCCTATGCTCCATCTGAGAGGACACAAAAGAAGAAGCTCCACCAGCCTTCAACTCCCTCAATTCTCGGATCTCTGACTCCAGAACAGTGAATTCGGCAGTGAAGGAATCGGCCAACTCTGGATGTCCTTCTTCCCTCATCATCATCATGTGACGAGAAAAGGAACGCCTGAACTGATCGAAACAGTACTCCCTGTGAAGAAGTTTCTCAATCATGCCGTTATAAAAGGCGGTAAATAAGCCAAGGTCCATACGAAAAATGTCTCTGTCTGGATCGGTATCGACCAAAAGGGCGCGGACACGCTCGTATAAAGAAGATCGAGATCCTACAAGCAACAATAAAAAAGTTTAGGAGATTATCGAATACAATAAGGGAATTCAAAGGCAAATTCCGAGCGTACCTATCCCGACGGAGGTTCCCTCGGGCTGAGGTCCGACAGACTCTGAGATAACGGCAGGAGTGATCATGGAGGGTATATCAACCTCTGTAGGTAAATCGGTAGTACCTCTCGGCTGTGGCAGGGAGACACCGCTCTCAGGGAAACTATTGGTCCCAGAAGCTGTAGCAGTATCAGGCACAACAGCCGGTCCTATAGTTACACTCCCTTATTAGTCAAAATGGAAATTTAGACAAGTAAGGGAAATCGGGATGAGAAGATTCTATGCGTACCGGCAACCCCATCGTCCTCAGATACGCCGGGAATGCCAAGAGTCATAAAGGTATCGGTCCAAGTGGCTGGTCCTATGATTGCATTCATCTATTAGCCAAAAGAAATCAAATAAATGAAAAGCAGTAAGTCAGGCACAATATGAATACGCGAAATTTAAAAAGGGAAATTAAGAACTTTAATTAAAATCCTATGTATAAATAGGATTTTATAGTTGAAGTCTAATTAAACCTACAAATTTCGTGCATGCGAAACAATGATTGCCATTTTCGCGATAAATTTTGGTGAAATACCCAAAATACCCTTCGTGTTCAAGGCCAAATTCGGGTCAAGGACACGCTCGAGTTGGGTCATGATCATCATATCTGATCATATAGCACCCCGAGTACACCACAATTTTGGTCAATTTTACAAATAAACCCTTTTGTAAAACTTAGCCAATTTTGCAAAAAAATCCTCCGCAAATTTCGGTTTAACGTCCACATATCCTTCTCAAAACTTTGATCGTGGGTTTGTGGTCTAAACCTCTTGGATTTCAGTCTTGAATTTTTTGCCCTTTTTGCAAATAAACCCCTCTAAAACATTTACGGGTAACTTTGCAAATAAACCCCTCAACAACTTTTGGTCCTCTTGCATAAAGCACCCTTCAAAGTGTCGACCAAATGGACATGTAATCCAAATCCTAATTTCAGTCCTTTATTACATGAACACCACCTCAATTCTCCGGCCAATTTTACAAATAAGCCCCCAAAAGAAGTTCGGCCATATTTGCACATAAAACCCCCCTATACTTTGTGGGTTGCTCTTTTGCACATAACCCCCTCAAAATTTCAGCCCCTCTTTTGCACATAACCCCCTCAAAATTTCAGCCCCTCTTTTGCACATAACCCCCTCAAAATTTTGGTCCCTCTTTTGCACATAACCCCCTCAAAATTTTGGTCCCTCTTTTGCACATAACCCCCTCAAAATTTCGGTCCCTCTTTTGCACATACACCCCCAAAAATTCCAACCCATTTTTGCACATAAACCCCCAAAAATTCCAACCCATTTTTGCACATAAACCCCCCAAATTCCAACCCATTTTTGCACATAAACCCCCCAAAATTTCAGCCCCATTTTTGCACATACACCCTCAAATTCCAACCCTATAATTGACTACAACACAAGGTATAGTGGTATAACATGTGAGATGCTTAGTGACGTGACAACCTCACTCCAGGATATTCAGGAAGAGTTTCTTAAAATTGTCTATAAAGAGACTATTCTTGTGGGACACTCTCTAGAGAATGACCTTTTAGCGTTGAAGATATCTCATGGCTTGGTGATTGATACTGCTATCTTGTACCAACATCCCCGTGGTTTGAACTACAAATCGGCTTTGCGAGTTCTATCACGGAGATTTCTTTCCCGACTAATCCAGGTCTCAGGAAGCGGACATGACAGCGTTGAAGATGCTAGAGCTGCAATGGAACTAGCACTTTTGAAAATTCAGAATGGGCCGGATTTTGGTTCCCCTTCATTCACACGAAGCAAATTAGTTTCAATCTTGCGTGAAAAAGGGAAAACCTGCTCTCTTGTGGATGATATACACATAGTGAAGAGATATTCCGACGGATCATGCAATTCTGTTCCCAGTGTTTTCAGATGAAGAGGCTCTTTCAAGAACCATAAAAGAGGCAAAAAATGAAAATACAAATTTCATTTGGACCCGATTTTCAGCATTGAGTGCATACTACAATTCCCCAAAATCCAAGAACTAGGGTTTCGAACATTAAATCAAAGCAAAGGAATTTAAAGCCATGAAGAGGAGAAGCTTACCCGAGTTTCAAGAAGGTGGGAGCTTGAGGAAGAAGAAAATCCCAAATCGCTAAACCCTAGCTTGTGGGGAGGCGGAAGTCTGCTCAAAAGTGGAGAAAGAATAGGGCTAGGGTTTTTTGGAGAGGGGTTTAATGATTTGGGGGGATCTTGGGTGAACCGGACCCATGAACCAAACCCGAACTTGACCCGAACCAATTCAAACCGGGATTGAACCGGACCGGACCCATCCTATTTTGTTGATTCACACGAGTGTGAGCCGCGAAAAGTAGGCTCGCGTGCGTGGAGAGGACCCGGGAATAATTCATATGCCTTTTGAACCTCTTTTCGGGTATTTTTCAATATATTCGATGCCCGTATTTATACTCCGAGGAGAATACGAGTCTAAACTATTTCTCACAATTGACGGGAAGTTCCTGGAGAATATTATGTATAATATTCTTAAGGATAACCCGTCAACCTCCGATGGGTACACGCGGCTAAACTAATTCCCGAAACTCCCAGGAGTACATGAGTATAAACTGGTTCTCCTCAGGTTGATTCGAAACCCTAAGGTCAACGCCAGTCAACGCGTTGCGACCAAAGTCAACGTTCGACGA